>WMED01023446.1:0-11446 GCA_019650415.1 Pipa parva
ATATATATATATATATATATATATATATATACAGTATATATATAATTATTTTCACTTTGTTTTGCTGAAATTATCCCCTGATCTATTGGTCTCTCAAAATAAGAAAACATAGCACGCGCAGCCTTTTGTTGGAAACCAGCCAAAGGGGATTTATCCCCTAAACACAGTACATGATTGGCTGAAATGCAATAAAATCTAAAAGAAGACACACATCATTGTAACATTGTTTCATTAGTGACTAACAATTCTCTCATACTCGTGGACATGAAACAGTCTCCTTGAGAAGAAATGGGGTGGTGGTAGCAATGTACTGTGCCACTGTCCATGGGTTCAGTTTCCTAGATTGTAGAGGGATGATGAGTGTGTGTACCCATTATAGCCATCCAGCTAAAAGATGCTATGCTTTGTAAGCATTTGGGTGCACCAGTGTATTAATGAAATAAGAATGCCTGAGGCCATTGTGTTTACTGTATACAACAGATTTATAATGGATATACATTAGTACATATCCTGTGGTGCAGCTAGTCTGGTGCAACCAAATAAATAAAATGTGCACTGGACGTTAAAGATCACATGTAATAGAGGATTCTACCTTTATGTATGTCTCCTACTGTAAATTAGTGAAGGGCAATAGTATTTGTACAATCATAGAGATAGATTTAGAGATGTTGAAATGTTAAATGTCTAGTGTGTCAATATATCTGTTGAAACAAGCCCTTCTTTGTAGTTTACTTTTTGTAAAGCCCAGTCAAGCTTTCCTTCTTTCAGAATAGCCTAGTTCTTACCTTTGACAGCTTACATTAAGGTGATCGTTATGTAATGTCTGGCTTTATATGCAGAAACACCTCTAACTATTGTACTCTTTTTAGGAAATGGAAGAAATGGAGGCTAAATTTTGGAGTATTACAGCATGGCAGCAAAGCAATTCATATGGCTACTAAAACAAGTCCGCAGCAAATTAAAAGGAGAAACAGATTGATACAAAAGGTAAAATAAATCTGATAGTTACAAGCTGGTGAAAAAGGAGCGCAAGCGCTTTGTGATTTAATAAAATATTGAAATAAATGAAACTGGAGCATATGCCGCAGTATGCAAAAACCTTTGTGGTATTGTTCATATTTCACAACATGTTGTGGGTCCCTTGATTCTTTGTCAAGTGAGTTCCCTCAGTTGTCATGTTGTGAATTAAACAACCAAGTTTTTTAGATCATACAGCATACGTTCCAGTCCAGTGTAGTTAATTGTAATATTCTATGTATGGGACATCCAGACGGTTATGTACAGAGGCTGTGGAACTAACTGCAAACAAAACAAAGCACGGGTAAACCAACTCATTCTACTACAGTGTACACTGGGATTTCAATGATTATTATAATAAATGGGAAGATTATTTGTACAGAAATAGACACAATGTTGAAAAGGAACTTATGTACAGAGAGTGGTATAAACTATACAAGTACAGTAACCACTAACAACCAATCACTTTAATAATGAAAGATAATGCTGATTGGTTCATCTACATTACTACATTTGTGCAATGAATAGTATAAGGTATGTATAGTTTACAGTTTGGTTTAGTCAGTATTCCATCTGCCACTAGCACAGCTCTTAGTCATGAATTCTCTTCTATGGGGTTCCACAGTGTTAGAAAGGGGCATGTTGGGCTAGCCAGAGAAACTAAGCTCATGACCACACAAAGCATTGTAACATACCAGGTTAGGGTGTAGTGTGTCTCACACAAATTGCCTGCCTCTTCCCACACAGACACAATAGATGTCCCTCGCACTCACACTGGATGTTTCTAACACCAAAACTGAATATATATCACACATACAGGAATCATTTAGCATGTGATACACCTAGTCTAAAGATCTTATCAACTGGGGGATTGATTTTCCTGCAGGGATTTCCTTTATTTTACATGTAAATAAAAGACTTCCTGCCTGCCTCTGACCCTCAGTTCCCCATGCTGTAAAATACTTATAAAGTATAAAGCACTCCTTGTTTAGCTCCTTTCTAACACTCTACAACCATAAAAACTGAGGAGCACAACCAGTGGTGGATCTTTGGTGCAGCACACTCCTCTGCATGATCTGCACTGGGCCCCTTCTTACCCCCTCAGCAGGACAATACAGGTCTTCACAGCCAGGGAGCTTGGTCGCCACCATGACTGCTGCAACCCCTGTAGATATGCTACTGAGCTCAACCAGTGAAATAGTACACTGCATCATCACCAACAAAAATGAGAGGGATAAATCAAACTTGAATTCAGCATATTCTCTAAGATCATTTATACTTATATCTTCATCCCTTGCCCACCCTGAAATTGGCACATGTTGGCTCATTGGAAGCAGGTGACATTAATGTAGTTTAAGGTTGTAAATTATATCCAACCCATTCTTACTCCACATTTTCCATAATCTACCACCTATTCCTAGCAGTCAGCTAAAAGGGTCTTCAGGCAGACCTAACCAGTACTGTATACTCATGGCAGATGCACAAATTTAAAGCAATTTCTCTCTTCCACTATAAGCTGACTGGTAAATGCTAGACATCACTCATTACTAGGTGCTGCTACCATAATGTACAATGAACACTAATATTTCATTAGTGTAGGAGATTAGACCTTTAATCTTACATATATTAATATCTTGTGGCCACATTTTAAGGCCATAATATGTTTTTTGAATATATAATATTTGTATTAGTATTGCTGGTCTTTGGCCAGCAGAAACAACAGTGGTTAATTACCAGTGGTCAATGATGAGGCCTACATCTTGGAAGGTACTAAAAACACTCTCAAGTAACAGAAGGTAGGTCCTGTCTGAGTGAATAGCAGGCATACAGCAGTTTAAAGAAGGATAGCATGGCAGCTCAGGCCCCATTGAGGAGGTGGTAAAAGGGTAGTTCCCTTCAATAAGAAGCAAGAATTTCCTTTATTAGTACTATCTTGTTTAATAAATGGAGCCCAATATAATTTGTAGGTTCTCCATTATTTGAAACTCCCATGGCCAACTGACATTAAGGAGCCATTCTAAATCACTTGTAGAAAATGTAATAAATTTGTAAAAGGAAAGAGATGTCAGAGGGCAGCAGCACATATAAGAAAGGGATGGTATGATTGTGAGCCTCAAGTTCAGGCTCTGTAAAGTCAAGCAAGCCCTTTATTTCACGTTATAAATTGTTCATTGGTGACACTATTTAATTGGTATCTGTTGATGCAATTTACTATTTAATCTCAGATGTAATTTGTTAAGTCTAAGGGGGGAATTCACCATTCAGCGAAGTGAGCTCCGAAGCCTTCGGCTCACTTCGCAAATGGTATTATGCGCATGCTGATGTCCTGCACGCGGACATCAGCGAGCGCATTAAAGTGATTCTAGTCTCGGCAAGACCAAAAGAGTTGCCTCGCCGAGACGGGAATCCCTTTAATGCGAATGCTGATGTCCGCGCGCAGGACATCAGCATGCGCATAATACCATTTGCGAAGTGAGCCGAAGGCTTCGGAGCTCACTTCGCTGAATGGCGAATTCCCCCCTAAGTATAGACCCTCTTACTCATGCACAAATATACTTTTAGAAAAGAACATGTTTTATTTAGTTTTTGAATTACTGACGACACAATTCCAGTATTCCAATTAGAATGGCAGAATAGGGAGAAAGAGCTGTATTCCCAAGGATTGCTTACACCTTCCCTATGGGTTTAAAACTCTCTGAGAGGCTGAATACATTTGCTCTTTTCACATTTTTTCACATATCTCATAATACGTCATTCTTATAGTTCCCCCAGTACTACTGTAGACCTTTGTGTGTGTTTCCCTAATTAAAGCTTAATGGATTCATGTTCTGAAAAACAAGATCTAACACAGTCTCCTACATAATTATTACCTAACAATAACAAAGCTTAATTATAATCAACAAATCGGTTGCATGTCAGATTCTTAGGAGTGGCATAAATACAGGTTAGTGGGCCAGGTATGAATAAAACAGCTAAGTATTTTGGCATCAGGAGCTGTTTGAGAATATAAATCAAAGGTGTCACACAGTACACAGTAATTTATAGTTCCTTTGCCAGACTTCTGTCTAGAGCAGGAATACATTTCCCTGGAATAAGCAGGTCATAAGTCAGTTCTCAACATGTACAGAAAGTTTGTATATAGAAGAATTTAATAGGGTAAAAATTACAGCTTAAAAAGGCTCCCACTATTAGTATGTGAAATGACTTATGCCCTTATATTCTAAGGGCATAGAGTATAGACTGTACCAGGGATGGCGAACCTATGGCACGCAGAGCCCTCTCTGTTGGCACGTGAGCCGTCGCCAAACCTGCCTTCAGTACAGGCCGTGGACCCAATCTGACAGTTTTCAGGCCAGAACCGTGGCCTTCACTGAAGGAGCGCTCACTCGCAGGAGAGCTCTCCTCCCCCGACGCGTGCGCACTCCTCCCCCGACGCAGGCGTGATGACATCACTCACCAGCACTTCGTTGGATGCACTGGTGAGTGACATCACTTTTTTGTCACTCTATATTAGCGATCAAATGCCTGTGGCCTATTACCCAGAAGTACTGGGAAGTACCAAGGCATTGGGAAGAAAAGTGAGGAGTTCTGAGTAAGTGATTAAGCCAAGCCCCAGTGCAAGGTCTGCCCCTGGCCCCCTCAGCAGCACTACTCCCTTCTACACCCACTCTGACCAGTCAGAGATACTATAGGGATGCCAGTAGGGCAGTGGTCATGGCAAGGCAGCACCTGCTATGAGTTCTATAGTTATGCCCCCTACTTGCAGTAACACATAACTCTATAACACCAGCCTATGTAGGCTATTTCAGCCTATTGAAGGACTGGAATAATTGCTACTGAGAACTCTCTAATTTTATTATAATTTAATCTATCTCTCCTGAAAATGCTATATTAAAAAATGCTATATTAAAATTATATTCATATATTATGAAAATGCTATATTAAAAAAAATCCCACTGCATCCAATATTACAGGCAGTTTTTATGTAAAAAAAAATATACTACACTGCAATAAATGTACAATAATCTATAAATTATATTTTATCCTTTATTATTTATTTATACTTAATATTTGTATTTATTGACCTGTGTTTCAGCACATTGTTACAGCTCTTATTACCCTTTTTTCTGTGTAAGTCTTCCTCCTATTTCGATTGTAAGCTCCACGGGGCAGGGACCTCCAACCTCTTGTATCAACCACAACCTGGCACTTAAAGTGGTGTATCCTTGTAATATTATACTTGTATTGTGTAATGCACTTTTCCCATGCCTTTATTATATTTGTATTGCTAAATTGTTACATCTCTGTGTTATACATATATACATAAACTAAATACAATACACTAAACTACTGCATTCAGAAAGTTATGTGTCCTTGAGTGCAAGACACCAACTATAAAATCATTACATATGCCAGCATTATGGAGTATTCAGCAAGATCTTCTAATTTTAGCTATTTTTGATGTTTTAGCTATGTTAACCAACTTTATAATATTCTGTTTTGGTTTTTTTTACCAATTTTTTCCTAGTAATGCCTTGAGATTAATAACATCATTCCTGTTTGTACTGACAACTCAGTTATTTTTCCCCAGTATACTCCAAATTTTCCTTGGTGTTTGATGATTGCTTGCTCATTGCCTGTTATAGACATATTTGATCTCTTATATAAACAAACACGCACCCAGTGCCATTGTTTTGAATGGAACTTTAAATTACACATGTTCATTGACCCAAGTAAAAAAGAACAGAGAGTATTTTTTTTTTATATCTGACCGAGAAGATTTTGGAGAAATACAAGTGAATTTCTGGAAATATGTACTAAGCCTACAACATGGTGTCTTTGTATGAATGTCTGTGGGTTGCATGTGTGCTATTATACTTTATAGTTAGAGTTTTCTTTATGAAGATGGCCAAAAACACAGAATTCTTACCTCTCCATGAAGTAGGTAACAAAGGACACTATAGGGAAAAGGTAGGAGTACTTTATTGCACTAAAACGAACAGAACAGGTAAGACGTGTAGTGCATATAGTAAAATACCATCACAATGTATAAATAAATTTGGACAATTTTACATTTCTTGGTGATACAAATTCTTAAAAATTAAAGAAATACAATGTAAATATAAACAGGGATATAATTTAGGGGGCCCGGCGTGACTGCTGCAACCCCTCTGGAGACATGCAATGTTCACCTACTGGTTCATGGGAGAGGATAGGGGCCACACTGTATGTAACTATACTGCAATAACAGTAAATACTAGCTAAACAGTTAAAAAAATGTGGGAAAAAAATCTGATTTTTGCCATTTTACCTGTAAATAATTTTGCCCAAGAGGGGGAATTTATTAAAGTGTTAGTCAGATGTGTTTTTGTCCTGATTTAAGGTTAACATAAAAAGCTTCAGTGCATGTGCTTGCCATTATTATTGCCTACAATAAAAGTGTTCTGTGTGTTTTACAGCTGGCTTTGGTGCCATTGTCGAAATGCATAGTGTGATACTGCCCGATAAGTTTTATACCTAATTACAGGGAAATTGTAAACTGAAAAAAATGAGAAAAGTGAATTCGCATTTAGAAAATCATATCTTTTAGCACTTTGTGTGCCAGCTCACAAATAATTTACAATGTTACAGTGGGAAACTTCCATTGCCAGAATTTTCAATTCTTTACAGTTGGCATTTACTAGTTATCTTACTTTACTGGGCAGGAAAGCAGGTACATAATTTACCTGATAGGAGCCCATGGGTAGTAAACAGAGGTTCAGAAGACAGGCCCCAGATATGGGCCAATATGAGCCACATCTATGTGTTCCTGTACTTTCAGGTTCCATCTTCTTCCCGTGGTGACTTGTTCTATACACACGCTCATGATCTCTTCATAGTATAAAATGAAAGCATCTGTCTACAAGCCTCCTTACACCAAAGATGCCCCTTCATTTTAAAGTGGCCTCAAAGTGCCCCTAGTTGCTCCACAATTAAGATAAATTTGCAGCACATTTTCTGCCTTAAATAAATAATTAGTAGATGCAAAAGATCCCTGGATGCTATGGCAGGCACTACAATTGTAGGACCATTAAAATAAACAGGACCTCACACTTTTTATACCTAAGGAAATCACTTATCTACCATAGATGAATAACTCACTGTATCAGGGGTAAACCTCCCCGTCAAGCTCCTAGATGGGCTGGGTCCCTATGAAGCAGTTGGGAGCTGTCCTAGTTGGTTGGAGGACCAAATAATGTACGTACCCACTGAGCCTGCGGATGGTGGGCTAGTGGCTGGTACTGGTAAGTGAAGGGCAGACTGACGGGATCCTGGTTATGTAACAAGATATATGTTGGACTTGGAGGTTAACACTGTTATCAATTAAAGTTATTTAAGGTTATGTTAAATTATTTAATTATGTTTACTGCTGTCTGTTAATAAATGCTGTGGCCATTTAAAATCCAAGGGGGAGTGTGCTTGTGGTTATTTACGGGTACTGGAACATCAGGTCAGTAATGCCCAGTTCATGTCCATTCCAGGACCCCTAACCAAATTACTGCAGAAAATGATCCTAAATAACATTCCATGAAGACTGGAGTAGGCAGGACTGTACTGTGCCCTGTTTGGAGCTGACCCCATGACCCCATCTCCTGGACATGTTTCTGTTATTGTAATTATGGGCAATAAACAGTTTCTTTTTGTATTGACAGTTGTTTTTGTCTGTTATTGTATATTGTCTTGCAAGTAACATGTTAATAATTTGCAGAAAACACTATTCCATTTAAAATAAGTGGATTATAACTAGACATTTGCTCATTATAGAAAGATGTGGACATATGGGGAAACTAAGCAGAAAAATGGCCCAAACACTAATGTGTAGGCTAGGGTTAAGCAGTAGCGCTGCAATTACAAACAAGCTTTGACAAATGGATAGGAAAAATATGTAGCAATTATAGTAGAGAACAAGCTTGTTAACAGCACGTCGCCCTATAAATCTGCAGAAAATTCTATTAAATATTAAAAATTAGGGAATAGGTTCAAGGGAAATATGCCAAATTCTACTTATGTAATAATCCTTGGTTACACCTATGTAGATGATGATGATGAGTGATAATAGCGGTGAGTGATTTATTGACTGGGTTTATTAAAATAAGCTGGGTGTCTATCCAGCGAAAAGATGCATTTCTCTTTATTATTATGTGAATTCAGGTGAGTGAGGCTGGGAGTGCCAGGGGTAAGTTATAGTTTCCACTCTGTGATGCTGAACTGGTAGCAGGTCTCTGCTGTACATTTTGTTTCTTTTTCTTTAGGGAGGGTTTTCAAATAATAAACTTGACTGTAACATTATCTTTTAATATGTACTACAGAGGTTCTGCTTCATATCACCCAGTGGTTAGCATAAGATACAGGCCTAACTGTGCTGCTTGGCCCTATTGGTTAGTGGACAACACACAAAACACCTTCAGGTTTTTTAGGTTTGAACATGAATTTGTTAAACTACTTAAAATCATAGATTTAAAGTATTGTATATTTGTACAGGGTCTTGCAGTGAACCTATAATTCTGCGTGGGCTCATAGATTTTCCCATCCACCCAACTCTACAGTAATCCTTTAAAGCATTTCATCTCCACCTCTTTGACATATCCCTTTAATTATCTGCCCTAAGGACAGTTTTCATCTGGTGACCCTATAATTCCCATTTGTGATTAACAGACTGACTACAAACTACAAAAATGAACCTTTTGTATCAAGACCATTTAATCCATTGGTTTACAACACTGTTCTTATAATACGCTGCTTAATTTTTTAATATGGCACGTTTAATTTACAAAATCTTCCTGAGTGCCTGCAACAAAACTGCATTGGATTTTTTTATATACTGTTTCATTGTTTGCGGGACAGGCCAAGGATTTGTCATTCCAATTCTGGTTATAGTATTAAATGTACTTTCTCTATCTTGGTGTTTTTATATCTCTACTCAGGGCCTGATTGACTAAAGGGTGCGTTTACCTGTCAAATTCACTTTGCTACTGCCGCACCTCCAAAATTGTCACAAATTCTCTTCTCATTATCGACTAAGTGGAGAACAAGCAAACAGCGGCAATCACTCCCAAACATTCCCCTATCTTCTCAGAAATAGTACCCTTAACAACAGCTTGTGACACGAATTCGGGCGAAATTTACTGAACACGAAAAGGCCGATTCACCTTTTGGAATTAATTCCCTGTAAATCTCTCCGTTCGATCGGTAAATATTAATCAATAGATTTACAGGGCATAAACGCAAAAAGGCGAAATCGGCCTTTTCGAGTTTAGTAAATCTCACGTCAAAGTTCAATTAATTTTTTTTTAAATTAAATATACTGGGTCTTGTTATAAAACTTGGTAGTGTTCTTTTACATTAAGCTGTCTATACGCCTCTGCTACAGTACATTTCCTTATCCATAATAATAACCTCTTCCCCCTTATCAGCTTTCCTTATCACCAGTTCAATTTAAAGTATACCTTACCTCTCAGTTTGATTGTGGATCTAACATTGGTTTTGTTCTTACTGGGGAAAGTGCCACTTCATGCGATAAAGTAATTATACAGAAGTGTATCCAAGGTCATTTTTAAGGTCTCTCTTGCATTCTTTTCAGTGGCAGGTGTGTGCATAGAACAAGATGTTGTCTGTTCATAGGAAAAGAGAAATCACATTTATATAACAGGTTCTTACAAAGATAACCTTACTATTGTGAAATTCTGAGCTTGTTTTGGCAGATTGCTTATATAACTATGTGGTTATTTTGGCAGAACATATAGTTCAACTATTGAAATCCACAACAAAAGTTGTTGCCAATGTAGCCAATTTAAACTTGGGTATACCCGCTTTTTAATGGTATGAGTAAGGTTAACACTCACTGGCTGGCTTCAAGAGTGTGGCTTGGCACTGATTTTTATTTTGTTTTTTTCACCTTAATTGGACTCTTCACGGTGTCATTCTGGTGACTGTCCCTACAAAATAAATTAAGTCAACTGACATTCATTCAGATTAATTTCTTAATAGCGAAAAAGCGCTCATGAAAATTCGCTGACAAATAAAATCCTCTCCACTAAAAGCAGGATACATTAGCAGCCCCGCAAAGGACAATTTGGTGTAATGTCCTTTGAGTATGTCAATGAGTCTAGGCGAAAGCTCTGTGAAGAAAAGTCTACAAAAGCTCCCAGTTGGATGGTTGAATCCCATTCTTAAGATTTGAGAAGGATTTTCTTTGTCAGTGAATTTTCAGAAGCGCTTTTTCGCTGTCTTTTTTGCTATTAGAAAATGAATCTGAATGAAGGTCAATTTGCAAACGCAGCACATTTTTACGCTGTGTGTGATCGCAACTGTTAAATTCCTATTGAAACAAATCTACTCACATAAAATACACCGTGTTCCATATGCCTGAAGAAATAGCACAGGTAGTGTTCTAGCATTATACGCTCTCAATGGAACGCTCATGTGAACGCTTTTCTTCCATTAACATTGTTCTCTATGGATTTTCTCTGGCATCTATTCCCTCTATTCAGAGAGGATTTTCGCCTGAGATTTTTTTAAATATATGCTGCGCACAATATGCTAGTGTGAAACTAGCCAAAAGCCCTTACTAAAGGGAAGGTATATATGAGAACAATAAAAAATGTGGAATCTTTATGGGTAGAATTACAGGGAGGGAATAACAGTAATGAAATACTGATAGGGATTTGCTAAAAGCCACCAAATATATTAGAATCCATAGAAGAATTACCATTAGGCAGCAAAGCACAATGAGGTAGTAATAATGGGGGACTTCAACTAACCAGATATAAATTGGGAAACTAAAACCTGAAGATCCCATAAAGGAAACAGGTTTTTGTCAACTGCTAAAGATAATTATATTTCTCAACTGGTGCAGGAACCAACAAGAGGGATGAGGGGGGGTGCCACTAGACCTATTATTATCCAGTAGACCTGACAATATTTATTTGTATGTAAAGTGCATTGAAAAAAATGTCGGGAAATGTGACAGCGTATTTTTGTGACACACTTTTTTTTTTAAAACGACGGGCACATGCGCACATATATATATGCTAGTTGGCCTTAGAGATGGCCTTACTATCATTGACTTGGACAATGATGGGACACAGAGGCTAAATGGGATATTAAAAGAAAAAATCTTGACTACTCATTGTGGGAAGCACATACCATATGGGAATAAAAGAGTTAGAAATAAAAGAAAGCCTATGTAGATGAATATAAATGTAATGGGGGATATAAATGCCAAAAAGAAAAAAAGAAAGCACTTACAGTGCTAAAACAGGAAGGCAGTAAAGAGGCACTAAAAAAGATATAGAGTTCATAATAAATTATATAAAAAACAAATTAAAGCAGCAAAGTTGGACACAGAAAGACTCATTGCCCAAGAGAGTAAAACAAACCCAAAAATGTT
>WMED01023449.1:0-11445 GCA_019650415.1 Pipa parva
TGAACGTTAGTTTCTGTGATGCCGTGAATTCTATCACAATATATGCACCAATTAGCGTCTGTCACGGCACTTACCTGTCGGCGCTCTCGTCCGGCTCCCTCTCTGTCACGGGTGCTGGGTGGCAGACGCGCATCGCGGCTCTGGGCGCAGGACTGCTGACTCGCGGGGGTGACGTGTTGATGCGCTGTTGGTGCGTCGGCTCCTTGGTTGCGATCTCCCCGCCCTTTGCCTATATAACGCTGCTACCCTGATAGGCTGACACCCGTGTTTAAATCCTCTGTGGCTTCTGGTGGCTGTTAGTTTGTTTGTTCCTGTGTCCTGCTTGACCCTTTGGCTTTGTATCCTGACTACGTTTGACCTCTGCCTGTTTGACCCCTTGGCTTTGTATCCTGACTACGTTTGACCTCCGCCTGCTTGACCTCTTGGCTTTGTATCCTGACTACGTTTGACCTCCGCCTGGTTTAACCTTTCAGCTTGTTTTTTGGATTACTACTCATACTCTCCAGTGGACAGCTATCCTGGGAACCGCGACCTGGGTTTTACATGCAACGAAGCCCACATCCCCTTGCGGGGATCAATGGTGAAGACCAGGGTCTACCTTAGACTCCGCGCCCTAGGTATAGCTTGCGTCAAGTCCCTGTGGGTGCGCACTACCGCTGCCTCCTTCTCCACGCAGATTACCCCTGCATTTTCATTATAGCGTCTTTTCACTGGAAATATGTTGCCAATTAAAGTATTTATCATGTCTCAGTAAGAAACTGCTAAGGTGTACTGGCGGAATGTACAAAGTAGATTTGCTACCTAAAAGATGGCTAAATACAGGGTTATTGGCACTAGCATTATTATGTTGAGTTGGTGCAATGACTCACTTGCAAACAGATGTATCTTTTTCATATTTAGTATAAAAATTCACTTAAGGACATCTGGGTATCCAACAGTAAAGACTGTGCTGTATGGATAGTGCTGGGTTGCCTAAAAAACCTTAAAGTGCACCTGTCACCTCAAAACTAAGGGGGGAATTCACGATACTCCAAAGTGAGGTGTGGAGTGTTCGCCTCACTTCGGACTGACTGAGATGCGCTCGCTGATGTCCTGCACGCGGACATCAGTGAGCGCATTAAAGGGATTCCAGTCTCGGCAAGAGCAAAAGAGTTGCCTCGCCAGGACTGGTATCCCTTTAATGAGCTCGCTGATGTCTGCATGCAGGAGTGCGGACATCACATGTTTGCACTTACATTTCAGGTTTAATAAACTTATGTTATTGCAAATGGGAGGAAATTTTATAAACCAGTGTTAAATGACTGTATTTATTATGTAAAATAGTGGAGTATTGTTGTCTACCAACTATCAGTGGTAGGAAGACTAGCGGTGGCCACATGAATGTATGTATAATTTTATTTATAAATTGCCACAAATTTACGCAGCGCTATACAATTCAGCGATACAAGTACAATACAGACATGGGAAAAGTGCATTAAACAATACAAGTAAAATATTGCAAGGATACATCAAATTAAGGGCTAAGTTGTGGATTACACAAGAGATTGGAGGTCCGTAGAGCTTACAATCTAAACAGGAAGAAACTTACATACACAGATAGAAGGGTAATATGAGCTGTAACAATGTGCTGAGACAGGTCAATAAATACAAATATTAAGAATAAATAACTAATTAAGCATAAAATATATACATAAAAATCAATTATAAATATCAGTGCTAGTGCTTCAAAAGGTAGGACCTCAGTTTAGTTTTAAGAGAGCAGAGGGAATATTCCTGGCGAAGATAAAGGTTGTTTAGAATTCTGTGGGAGGCAGAGAGAAAAAATGGATTAAGGGCAGTAGTGGTGTGTGGCAACACAAAGCTGATTGGTATGGGAGGAGCGCATGTTGACGTCGAGGAATGTACAAGTATACTAGGGAGGAAATGTAAGGATTGACAACGAAGTGAAGTGTCAGGAGGAGAACACTTTAAATGATTTGTTAACTTACAGGGAGTCAAGTAGCAGAGAGAGATTGGGAGAAAGGCTGCCCCTCCAGGGAAATAATTCTGGCAGCAGAATTTAGAATAGATTGGAGCAGGGAGAGGTGGGAAGCTGGAAGGCCAGATAGAAGAACATTGCAGTAGTCCAAGTGGGATAGGATGAGAGCATGCATCTCCAGAGGGACTGGCAGTGCTGCCATATTATTGTTCCTGTACACTCCAAAACTACCCAAACACCCCCAGTATACATCCCAAAACCATCTAGAATGCAGGCATTGTTTGTGGTGGGGGAATGGAGGTGTCGTAGAGACGGGTGTGTGGTTAGAACCACTAACTTTTGGACCTTGAAACCAATTTGGTTTGTCTAGTCAAAAATATAGAATTTGTGATTTTGGCATTTATCTTTTTTTTTTTTTTGGTGTAAACTGGCACAGACTACTGTATGTTTACATTTCATACATTTTCAAGATGCCCTTGTCATGTACAGAAGCAAAACCAGTTATACACAATACTAAATGCAATCACTCACATATACACCAAAGTGTAATGCAGAATTTACTAAGCAGCCTTTTATTAATATACATTTATTATTAAATAACCCATGGACTTTAAAAACAGTATCCTGATCAGTGTCAGCACAACCTAGCTAATGTGCACATGATTTCCCATTTATTTGCTCTCATATTAAAAGGGAAACAGGAATTTTAAACAGCAAATCACACTTCTGGCAAATCTACATCATCCCAATATTAATAAAAAAAGACAAGGGATACACAGGGAAAGAGAGTCTGTATTGCAATCCCCTGGTACCACAAAACATGGCTTTTAAACTTATTTTTCTTTTAGCTTGTGGCTGGTGTGGCATTAATTTTAGCCAATCAGAATCTGCGGGGGTCGAAAAATGTTCTCACCATTTAGTGTAATTAACTCCAACCGCCTGTCTACTGCATAGCAGCGTGCAGCCAAAATAAGCAAAGGGGAGCCAACTTCAAATTTCTTCTTGTTATTAAACCTAAAATCAGAGCACTTGTCTGTCTGTGAAAACAGATTGAAAGCAGAAGAACAGAAACCAGCAAAGCAGGCCTGAGGTTTCATTAAATGTCAAATGTGTTTCAATTGCAAATTGCTTCTGGCGGATTCTCTACTATTACACAGCCAAAATCCGCCAGCGGGAGAGATGGGGGTGGGATGAGCAGGAGACAGGTCCTGCAAAGAGATGGGATTGGGACTTTACAGAACAACGAGTTGCTAATCTTTAGGCCGGAAGTGCTAAAGTGGAAGGGGTGCAGAATATATGAATTCCATGTAATTGCAGACTACCATAATATCCCCAAAAGGTTTAAACAAGCATAAACTGCCTGTCACCTGGCTTTGTTAAACAGATGAGGCAAAAGCAGCAACAAAAAATTTATCTGATTAAAAGATTTAGATTTAATGTTGCCTTAAGGGAAAATGTTCCGTATTTATAATCAGTATTTATGTTTCTGATATTTTAAACCTCAAGAACGAGGTTAACGCTTATTTTGTGCACAAAATGTTCAGTATGTGCACTGGCATTTATGTTTACAGAAGAATACTGGGAGGCATGGTGGGACAGCACACCAACCCTGTGACATCATCTGTGTCAAAGACGTAATTGGTGCACAGCTGATTTTGAAAGGTTAGCAGTTCACTGGTGACATCTTTAAAAAATTTTAAATGATGTTATTGGGACACCACCCACCTTCTCCCGATTGGCTGTGCACTGGTAACATTTTTGCAGCAGGCCAGCCATTAGGTACAGGGATGGGATAGCAGGAGGTCACAGAGACTTAGACATGCTGCTAGGTGACCTGGGACTACAGGACAGGACCTCAAAAAATGTGAATGTCCCATAGAATCCGGGTCACTTGGAAGGACTGGAATTGGCATGCATTTTATTTCAGCCGGAGCATTCTATATAGCTCCCAAATGCTTCATCTGCACTACAAAAATAGACCAGCACTTTAATGTACAGGTATATTTTAAAGTGTTGGGAATGCAGACAATACAAGAAACAATACCTTCGTGGGAACAACACCTTAATAAGTCATGACTAAATAGTCACCCAATAAAATGTTGGTGGCAGGGACTTTGGGGGTCTGTTGCCTATGATCTATCACAAAAAGAGGAGTGAGCCTGCAGGACATATTAATCCACCATAAACTCAGGTCCAACTGTGGAACTGTGTATCTGAAATTATTAAGGCAAGACTCCTGTTAGAAGTAATCCAAGGAAATATCTGTGTGAACAAACCTGTAGTAGCTGTGTAAGGCAACCTTAGGTCCACGTGTCCTGCCAACCACATAAATTAACAAAATCCAAAGAAAGAGGAGCAAGGTTTGCATAAACAGTAGTAGCAATGCTACAGTTTATTTTGGTGCATCATAACATGTTTTGGGTTGACATACCCTTTTTGAAAGGTTATGATGCACCAAAATAAATTGTAGCATTGCTACTACTGTTTTCACAACCTTGCTCTTCTTTTTTTGGCTCCTGTTAGAAGTACCTTTCTATGTGGTGGATGTTTTGCCAGTAAGATGAGAAAGAAACAAAATTTTTTTTTGGGATGGACACGGGAAATATACCCATACAAATTATTTCTAAATTGTAATATAAGCTGTACAATGTCCTGTAAGATAACTGATGTGGGAAAAAACATCCAAAAAATAGCAGTGTGCTCACAGGAACAATAGAGGGCTATAATGAACAATGGAATAGAAACCTGATGGATTCCATGGTGGCATCCAACAGGTGTCTGAACAGAAATGAGGAGGAAATTATTTTTACTGAGGGAGATATGTGGATATTGCTAATGTGACCTTCAAATCAATAGTTTACATATGCATAAAGGTAATATGGAATATTAAGGGCTGTTATTGTAATCTATATCTTTTCCTCTTGTTATAGCTCATCCCTATATTTATGTCTGATGTTTATCAGTTGAGGAAGGCAGGCTAGGATTGTCAAAACTGGAATTAAAGTGTTCACCAGAGACCAGAGATCTAAATTGGGTCACTAGATTCATCCGTTGATCCCACAGCAGCTTCTGGTAGAATTGTAATTGTATCTTTGATGTGAAACATAATTCATTTATAAAACAATTTATAAATCTCAGTAAGGATTGGAAGTGAAGACTTTAAGAGGCAGAGTCATTGTATAGTAGGAGGTACTGTGGTAACTAGGAATACCCTGAAGAAGCTGTGATAAAGGTAAAATGCACATTGTCAACTAAACTTTGGCTTAGCAATAGTCAGCTCTCAGTGCTACAAATGTTTTATTGTATCTTATCTATCAGACCTATTGATTTAATAAGTGATTAATCCAAGGTTTAGTTCTTCTTTAAAGCAATTCAATACTCAAATGAGGGAGAAGTTGCATCCAGCTTTTACAGTGATCAGATCTCAAAAGATATGATGGAAATTGGTGATAAACCTGCTGATTCTGGCTAGGGACTGAAGTGTCTCACGGCTAGAAGATGGAGTTCCCACCACCCAATACTAGTGTATGTACATAGTACAAAATATTGTAGGGTAATAGACTAGTAAAATGTTTATTGTAGGCTGAGGATTTAGGATTGTTGATTTTTACTGAGGTTTAACCCAGAATTAATAACTTTATATGACTGTTTGCACTTTCATGAATAAGACCCCCAAATCTCAGTACCTTTAACTAGGTGAGTTGAGAAAAGTGAATAGAATAGAAAGAGAAAATACATTTTGCACTTTAATAAATCATATCCTATATACAGAACTAGATGGTGCCAAGCATTGCAACTGTAATATATGTGGACTACAAGAGCACCCCTAGTGGATTTGCCTTTTTATCTATATACTTCATTTGATAAATTTGGCTGTTCCTACTAGGTCAGTGGTTCTTAACCAGGGTTCTATCGAACCCTAGGGGTTCGGTGAGTCGGTCTCAGGGGTTCGGTGGAGCCGCCGCCACGGAGGTCAAGACACAGAGATCAAGGGATTTATCACTAAAGAAGGGTTTGGTGAATGTGTATATGAAACTGGTGGGTTCGGTACCTCAAACAAGGTTAAGAACCACTGTACTAGGTGCTTCCTGCAACCCAGGCTTATTCTATACTGTAAATTTAAAATAAAAAAATAAAATAAAAGATAATACTACTTATAAATGAGTCATCCTTTTTACCCAATGGATGCATGCAATTCCTATTTCTTTCCTAATGTCTCTGTAATCCATGAATAAATTACATTAGGGTTATTTTCTGACATGCAGTTTGCTTCCATGTCATTCTGTGACCAGACACGCCTGTCTTCTCATTCTTTATACACCAACAACCTAAATAAGTACCAGATGCTTTCAAAGAATACAACAGGGAGGGTGTTGTATGGATAAGGCCTCTCATGCATTCTCATAAGGGAATCTTTAGGAGCATTACACACATTAACAGTCTGAGCATTACACAAATTATTTAGTACAAATTTTATTGCACTCATGATACGGTAAAAAAAAAAAAATGTCGGGCCTGGATGTAAAAAAATAAACTGATAAAATATATTGAGACTGAGAGGCCAAATAATTCTATCTTGAATAATAGTATAATAATTAATTCCAAACTGTTAATATACACAAATAATTCCAGGTGCAGATAAAGCAATTGTAGACAAGTGGCCAATCACTAAAAATAATACCAGACATAAACGGTTCTTTATTCGTTATCTTAGACATGTTTTTTTTTTTTTTTTTTTAATGATACTGCAAATATAAATGAGACATTTTCAACCCTTACCCACCCAATTCATTACAAAAGTTCATATTCTTACTTTTTCATCAAGTGTACATGGTTGGTTGAACTGTCTCTGTGATTTGATATATTATTATTTAACAACTAGGCTTGTATTATTCTACTATTAGTATTATTATACTATTTTATTTTTTTTGTCCTGCAAATACCTAATAATAATGGTTTTATTCCGCTATTACCTATCTCCATGTGTAGAAAGCTTTACTTGGGCACTATTTTTGAAACATTTCAAGATGTTACATTGTAATAGGTCTGCTGTGCGGAATGAAAGCAAGCAATTAAGTCAAATGCTGAGCTCACACTGTGTTTCCCCAAAAAATAAGACAGGGTCTTATATTCATTTTTGTTCCTAAAGACTGGCTAGGTCTTATTTTTGGGGGAGGTCTTATTTTCTGGTAAACTCAGTACTGTATGGTATATTTCCGGTACTTTACTGCAGCTAGGTCTTATTTTCAGGGAAACAGGGTAGGACTTCTCAAAAATACAGGACTTGGGGGTGGTAGAAGAGAATTACAGATGTTCCTAGTTAAAAATGTGAGATACTATGGGACTTTCATCTCAAGAACCATAATTCACAGGGGTGTGGATATTAGGTTCTTTTTAAAAAGCACAGCGAATCATACAAAAACAGGAGGTGTGTTGTCTGATGTGGTTTAGTTTTCCTTTAATATGTGTTTTAATTACTTCATCCGGTACCTCCATCAGTCTTCTACCCCATCTCCACTAATTCATGTTAAGATCAGTTACATTATAGTTTTAATTTTCCTGTATATATATATATATATATATATATATATATATATATATTTTTTTTTTTTTTTTTAAATCATGTGTCCTTCCTGTTCTCTCCATCTCTTTAACTTTCTTGGCCATTGTATTCTTCCATTTATAAGACATCAGCATTTACTTTCGTGTCAAATGCTAGTATTCTAAGCCCATTTTCCTTATCAATGCTAGAGTTTCTTTCTAATCTCTTAAAGTTCCTTATTGGTGGTCATCTCATCCAATCAAAAAGTCATTCATTATTCTATTTTATTATATATATATATATATATATATATATATATATATATAACTTCCCCTTCCCTCCAAATCAGCACTAACAGGCAACTATGCCAGAGCTTGTTTGTTGTTTTTAACACATTTGAAAGTGATATCTGAACCAATCTAAATTTTGAGTGGATGAATAATCTTCCTAATTGAATTGAAGGTAATAGAAGGTTTGGCCACACCTCCAGCATACATACCACAGCTATATACCAGCTACTGCTGCCTCGAAAAAACTTTATATTGTTAATCTGGGGGTTTAATATTTAATATTAAGACTTATTATTGTCTTATTCTGCTAGCAGGCTCTTCGCACATATAATACCTCCTGTGACCACATTATCTTCTGTATTAATATATGATCCCAAGTTCATTGTTTTCTATAGATCAACGGGAGACAAACAAACTATTTTTATGTTACTTATGTTCTCAGTTCATAGATCATTTAAAAAAACTGTTTTTTTTTTTTTTTCTTTTATTGCACTGAGACATTTCTTGGCCATTTCTAGTCAAGGCTCAGAGCTGCACTTGGAAGGGAAGATGTTAAAATGTTCAGCTTTCTGAATTAAAAAAAAAAGTCCTTTACTGGCTTCCAGTCAATGGCTAATGATATATTTGCCAAGACATTAGATATGTGGAGAGATCTAAAAGTCGTGAAAGTAGTTTACACAATGAACCCTGATGGGAAGTTAAATACAAAGTAGATTAATAACTCTGTAGAATTCCTTCCCCTAATGTACTGAGTTTGCTTTGAGAATTAATCTTCACTTTACAGTAATTTACACGATTGTCTGAAGTGACATACTTATTGTTCGTTTACCCACAGTGCAATCAGCCAACCTGATGGAAGACATGTTGAGTTGTACCATTATTGCAATAACATATTACAATGGATTGGGTTTCAGGAAAATTAGCTTCTGGATGTAATCTACTACTCTGCTCGAGACTGAAAAAAATGATTGCTTTTTTTGCTAAATTCATTCCAACTGTAGAAGATGGGCACACTTATTTAGTGTCTTAAAAGGAAAGAATTATCCAAGATGTTAGGCCTCCACGAATTCACAGCCTGTGGGAAAGGAATGTTGCCATTTGTTTTAGGCAAAATAAAACAAAAAAAACCCCCACCAAAATGGTATAAAACAAGTATTTTAGTTCGTTTTTGTCAGGAGCAAGAGAATTTCTTTGCGTATAACTGAGCAATTGTGAAAGGAATTGCACACACAAAAAGGTGTGATGAGAAGTTGTTAACAATATACAGATTTCTTTAACGATTTCGGGATCAATGCCCTCTCTTTCCTACATCATTTATGCACCACTTCAACCATTATCAAGATTACAGGAATTAAAATCTAATTACAATAAGATCTGACTCATTTGTCACATGTAAAACTGATGAGTGAAACAATTGGTCGGCACATTCATTTAATGTACATTTGCCTAGAGACGAGTGGCTCGGATTTATATTAATCCAAGCAAAATCCAATAATGGTGATCCAAGACAGGCTCAATTTTTTTTGTTTGATTAAGTAATAATAGATGAGAACCATTACAAACCAAATATGAACTAAACACAAGGTTCAAATTAGGGCTTGGTTTTAATGCAAACCTTAGTAAAATTCTAAAGTTGAACAAAGTACTGTATGTACTGAATACTGTCTGTTAAAAGTGAAATTGCTGAAGCCATTTGTCAGTTTTCTGATTCTGAAGTAACATTGCTCACATAAGGAGAACAATTATTCCAAGTCATTAGGTGTTTATGGGTAGTTCTAGATCGACAAGACAAACTTGAATCACTGTGACCCACAAGAGATGAGCCTTTTTTGTTTTGCTTCTTTTGGGATATATAGTTATTTTATATAAAAAATGTTAAAATGTCACATTGTTCAGACAGCAACCCATCAAGCTCCATTTACACATCACATTAATATTTAAAAGGCTTAAGCCACTGGTCAGTTTTCTTTTAATTTTTTGGTCAACTAAGTCAAGTTGTATAGAAAGGTGCTAAAAGGCTTCAAATTCTTAAAAGTTTGTAACGAGCTTTACATGGCTAAAGCCAATTGTCATTTTTCCATTAAAAACATTCTTCTCTGTTGTCATGGCCTACTTTATTATTTTTATCAGTAAAACACTCACATTGTATTCATTCAACTTTGTAAATATGCAAATATGAGGGACATATGCTACATTCACTGCTGACTGGTGGGATGTCCTGTTCACCAAGTAATAAGTTAAGGCAAGCAAGAAATGTAAAGGAAGGAGTAAAAAAAAGCTATCAGTTTCATAGAAAATATGTAAAGTGTCTTTGAAAATATGGTATTTATACATAAAAACAGCATTTCTTCACAATACAAAGAGGATTGTGGGAGAATCACATGGCTCTTTGGCCAGCTGCACAAGGGATGCAATTGCAGTGGTTGTAAACTGGCAACATTCTCAGCACAAATCTCTAGACTCCTTTGTGGAAAGCTAATACAACCATAGCAATTAAGAAAATTAACTGGAATGCTGAATAAAACAGACACTCAAATCATTTTAACTTAGCTACTTGCATACCTTTCACCACAGAGTTGATTAGAATTATATTTATCTGTGTCAAACAGAATGGATAAAACCCGAATCATAAATGGTTCCACTGGATGCTGGGAGGTTTTTCACGGTCTGTAGGGAGTGGGAGCGCACATGGTTTTGTTGTTCTTGGACTATAAAGGCTGCATATTTCATCAGCATCAAATGGATCTGTTTACAAAACAGGAGTAGGATGAACGGAACAAGTCTTAGAAGTAACCTGAGACAAATCTAGAACAAGCAAATTATGGGCGAAATCCATTAAGCAGCATGTATGGTTAAAATCTAATTTCTTCATTGACGTCGTCTTTTAACCCTATTAATCAGTAGTGCTGTTATGCATTATGCACAGATTTTAAGTCAGGGAGGTGTAGAGAAACTCAATAGAGCTTTGTGGGTACTATTAAACACAATGAAGGCTTGATTTTTCCCTATGATGAGATACAGTACATTGCAATACATACCAAGTTTGCTTACAGTTTTAGTTGCTGTTAGCTTCTGGAGTTGGTAAATAAAGCAGCATTCTATAAAGCTGTTTCTCTGAGCCTATCAGATCTGTGTAACAGTGCTCTTCTCCCTTTGTACTTGATGCTGCTGATGTCCTACATCTGCAGAATAGATGGCCAACCCAGAATTGCTGGGTATAGCGCTTCTTTAATGCTTGCTGGCAATCAGAAGCCAGATGACACGAGTGATGCAGCGCTCTGTGAGCGCCACTCATGACATATGTATTACAGGATATATGTATTATTTTCAGGTTACTGTTATACAGTAAGTAGTTGTAGTGTGCACATGCAGGTAGAATATAGGCATTAAAAAAAGTGGTCTCTAGTACAGCAAATGCTCCCAACCTAGGCCCCCAGCACTATTTGTACTGATGAATTTTGGGTGTATTGTGAATGAAAGTTTTGTTGTGTGTACTCTTGAAGGGCAAAATTTATTAAAGGCGAAACGATCACCCGATGAAATTTCGAGAGATCGTGCTATCGGAATCGATCGAAATTCCGATCATACGATTGGGAATCAATAGAAATTCCGATCGTGCGATCGGGAATCGATCA
>WMED01023452.1:0-11444 GCA_019650415.1 Pipa parva
TATATATATATATATATATATATATATATATATATTTATATCGCTCTATAATTTTAGTATACAGAACATTTCTGCTTCCCTGACCGATCTTTAAATATACTGTTTTAGACACTCTGGGGGTTATTCACTAAGGTGCGAATTCAACAGCTGATTCCCATAGCAGATCAGCGACAATTTCGCCATTGTAAAGTCGCAACAATTTTTAATGTTAAGATTGCAACAATTTTCCCATAATAAAGTCACGACTGCGACAATATTCTCATTATAAAGATGCAACTGCGACATTAGCAGCCTATTGTGACTGTCTTTATTTGGCGAATTCGCACCTATACGCAACAATTCAGCCTTTTGTGAATAACCCCTTCTGCCTGTAGGTTCCAAACCACACTTGCTTTTCTCCATTCTTACCTAGAACATTGCTTTTGCTTCCTTGTCTGTTTTTAAAATTCTTTATCATTTAATCCACATTTAACGATGACTGTTTGACTAAGTCAAGTGTGCCCTAATACAATTAAAAAAACATTGCTTCATTACTTCATACATCATTATATTCTCTGAAGTGGGTATGCATAGTTACTGGTGCTGTTCTGTTGATGAAAAAATTGAAGCAATAACAAGCAATACAACTTGCAGAGATGGCAGGCCCCTGTTGAAATATGTAAAATCAACCCTAAAACATGTTCTTATTCTAGAAACCATCTTATCTTTCATTAATACTCCATATAATTATTATAACCTTTCCTGTTTAAGGGGGGAATTCACCATTGTGCAAAATGAGCTCCGGATCCTTCGGCTCACTTCGCACAGACTGCTATGCGCTCGCTGATGTCCTGCACGCGGACATCAGCGAGCGCATAACAGTCAGTGCGAAGTGAGGCGAAGGATCCGCACCTCACTTTGCACTTTGGTGAATTCCCCCTTAAACTGTTCCTTTAAACTAATCAATTTGGAATTGGAAGTCAGTGACATGTTCAACATTGAGGAAGAATCAGGTGATCAGTAACTCTTTGATATTGTATAATACAGGATTCTGGTTGGTTTCTCAGAATTCTCAAGTCTTTCAGACAATTCCCTGGCTTAAGATTTCAAACTGAAAGACTAAAGAGGAAGTAGGAGCCTCTGTAAGAAAGTGGCTATAAAGTGAAAGAAATTGGAAGCAAAATCATTTATTTAACAATGACAAATAGACAGGCAAACAACATTTGATGACTAACCTATTCGTTTAATAAGTAATTGTGCAGCTTACAATTTCATGAGATTTGCATGTAGACCTCACTGTGTATCTGTATATATCACATCCAGACCTTACCGCATGCTAATAAAAATGTAACCATAAAACAATAAAGAGTAATTACTGTAACAAGGAATGGTAACCACAGCAACAACATGCAATTTCTAGATTTGCAGTTATTAATTATATAGCACTCACAGAACCAGAGTTAGTCACATGGAACCTAAACAGTTTGCAGCAAGAGTATTATTTTAGTTCATAAAAATATTACCTTTATTCTGATTTTTTTTCCAATATAGGCTATGTAATTTCCGTGTGGATAGCACTGCTATATTCAGCCAATTGCTTGTACTTTTTGGGGGTTATTCACTAAAATGCGAATTCGACAGCGGATTGCTATAGCAAATCCGGGAGAATTTCCCCATTTAAAGTCGCAACAATTTTTAAAAAGTTAAGATTGTGACAATTTTCCCATAATAAAGTCGCGACTGCGACAATATTCTCATTATAAAGATGCGACAGTAGCAGCCTATTGCGACTGTCTTTATCTGGCGAATTCGCACCTATATGCAACAATTCGGACTTTAGTAAATAACCCCCACTGTATGTTCACCCATAGTCGGGGTGACTACATGTAAAACACTATGGGATAAAGGAACACTATGTTAATAATTACGCACATTTATAATATTTTTATTTGTCATATTATTTTAGAGTCTCATGGACTAAAGTCCAAATAGTCACATAGAGCTGTGAATTCACATCTATTCACCACTTCACCATGTTCGCTTATTGAGCAAACTTTGCAAACTGGAGAATACACAACCAATTTGGATGACTACGCGAGTCGTAAAGTTATGGAGCTCTTCACATCATTTTGCGTGCACGTGCACAGGTACTTTGGCTATTGACTAAAATGCGGAGTGGTGCGAAGGTGCAAATTTAACTAGGTGTACTGCTTCAAATTCACCTGTTTAATTTTGCCACTTCAGACTGGTGAATTGGGGGTTGATGGCAAGGCTCCAGTGTTGTGTAAGGTGAACATTCAAAAGTGACAATGACTTCTGCAACTAAATGACAACTTGAGCTATGGGACAACAAGGTGATAGAAATAAATAGAATATTCACAGAATTTGCCTCACTCCACATGACTTCTCATCCTACTTCTATATGACTGACTACACCACATTACGCATCTTACAGCGTTTGTCACTGTCCATCTGTTTGACAAGTGTATTCATAACTTAGTCAATCCTGAGTAGTGATTCTGCATCTATTTTGGCAATACAACTCGAATTGTAGTGAAGTGAATTTGACAGGTGAATTTGCACTTAAGTCAATGAGGCTCTTAATATTTTAGAGTGTTGTTTATAGATGGACTAAAGATTTTATATTGGCTGATAAACTGAAAATGGCATTGTTATCTTAAGCAACTGAGAGGTATACAAAAACCACAGCTAAAAGACTGATGTGTATTATAGATGAGATTAGGAAAGATTGCAAACTGGCTGAGCATACCACTGTAATAGAATTACAATATTAAACAATACTAAACCAATATTTGTCTGTAGAATTGGCTTATTTAAATGAAAAACATTGTATACATTTTTTTTTATTTTGAGCAACTCCCACACAACTAAAGTAAAATATGTATAGAACACAGTAGTATAGAAATTCATGTTGATAGGGTAAGCATTGTATCAACCCTCAAATCTTGAAAACATTCAGAAAAATCAGCAAGTCAACAGTTGTCTGTTCTAAAGTTCTGATTTGGAGGGGAAAGGGTAACAAATATTCAGGTGGAATTAGTATAACAAAGCACCAATTTCCATAAGTAATTTGGTGCATATCTAAATCAGATTGTTAGTTAGCATGAGTTTGCACTAAGCAGGCAGACAACCAAGGATATGGAATTCCATTACAGAGCCATTAACACCCAAAAATTAAAAAAAAATCCCATTTGAATTGGCATGGCACTGCTATAATTTCTACATCATTTGTAAAAATTTTATCTTTAAAGATAAGTTCATGATTTCTACTGCATTCTGTCTGTTTTTATCTTTCCTGAAAGCAGCCATGTTGTTAAACAGATCACACCCAGTCCTTAATTTTTCCATTGTGCTTTAGACAATACATATTCAGGAATTGTGCCCAATAGCCCACTATTTAAAGCTAAATAGGTAAACATCATACTTTCTAGACACAATTTAGAACTTTTGGAAGCACAAATTGAATATAAATAGTAACTATAAATGGTGTTATTCTTTTTTAAAGTTGCTCAGATTTCTAAGACTCTCAGTCACAGTCAGGGGCCAAGCTGTTAAAGTATGCTGCTAGGCAAACAAAGATCAAGACCTTCCAGTAAGTGTCTAAAGCATAAGCTGCAAGATTTCACAGTTGGCTGTGCTTTAATAAACTATGCAGCCATACATCTATAGATAAATGCCTTACAGTAAGCTGCAAGGTCATTAACTGCCTAGCATATCTTCAGGCACCGCTGTATTACAGTTAAAGGTTAGCCACTGTACATACCTAAGCCTTTAAGACACATCTTAAGAGACTTTTGATTCTATGCCACATTGTCCTAAAAATATATATTTCCCAAAGTTTGCCCCACCCGATTTACATTAAATGGAATCTTGCATGTCTGGTTTTACAGATTTCTCACAAAAATTACTTCCCAAAGAATCATGAAACAGTATGTGTAAAGCATAAAAAAAGTCCGTGGACTAATAGTGTGTCATTATACACAGAAATGCACTATAAATAATGGCATGGGAAAGATGCCAGAATATTCCAGTGTGATAGGGATCTTTGGACATATGTAACTACAAAGCTACAGAATTTGTGGAAGCATAAGGATTATATAATTGTATGTACAACTGGTCTAATCAAATAGTATGACCACTTTCAAAACAGCATTGGGGGAAAATACTCCAATCCAATCAAGGAGCAACCCACCATGCAAATCACATTGAAACAAATAGAAAAATAATTTTAAGTTGGTACCTAACGCAACTAAAAACAGCAACTATTCACACCTCTGCATCTCCAAAATGTTGGAGAGGGTGCAATCAAATAGGCTCTAATTTGAATATGTGGTTGGCCTGCCCAATAATAGCTCCCTTCTGGAAGCAAGTCTTCCAACTGATAAATGACAAAATACAATTAGAACTAAATTTTGAACCCAAAATAGCACTTCTACAACTACTCTAAAAGTCAGTGAAGGCTCCAGTCAGAAAGCTCCTCTTCCAAGTGCTAATAGCGGCACAAACAATAATAACTAGAACCTGGAAACAACCTACAACCCCATCAATACACGATCTGGAGTCATTGATGACAACAAATTCAGCAGCAGAATACTCCATCCCCCCACAAAGCAACAAACTGGACTCATAAAAACAATGTGCTATACATAGACATGGAAGATAACTCTCTCTATCAAATAAAAGAAACAAATGAATGTATAAAACCCACTTAAAATATTTAGAAGATGTTCTTAGGCAATTTAAAGTTATGTGCCACAAGCCAGTTGTTGGTCACTGGTGGACCCCCACCACACACTAAGTTAATCCAATAAACCCAGGTTATCCCTTTACATAATTTCATAATTTCAGGAAACCCAGGTTATCCCTTTACATAATTTCAGAAACAAAATAAAGTTTCTCCGTTCGAACATTAAATATATTGTCTTTGCATTCTATTCAGCTGAATATGGGTTGAAAAAGATTTGCAAGTCATTGTATTCTGTTTTTATTTACGATTTACACAACGTGCCAACTTTTCTAATTTTGGGGTTGTATAATCAAAGTAAATGATATAGAATTTCCTGTTTGCAGTGAATGGATGTACAAAACTTGGTTTGCAGAAATAAACAATTAAAAAAAAAAATAGTATAAAATAAAATTGGTCAGTGCATGATCCTTGGCCCCCGTACTTTAAAGGAGAACTTTACGGGGGTAATTTAGCATACTCTGAACTTTCCTTCCAATGATTCGCCTCTGTTCGCAGACACTGTTATGCGCTTGCTGATGTGTTGCGCGTGGACATCAGCGAATGCTTTAAAGGGATTCCAGTCTCGGCAAGGCTTGCGAGGTGACTTGAGTTGAGCCTCGCGAGCCTCACTGAGACTGGAATCCCTTTAAAGCATTCACTGATGTCTGCGCACAGCACAGCGAGCGCATAACAGTGTCTGCGAACAGAGGCGAAGCATCGGAGGGTAAGTTCGGAGTATGCTGAATTACCCCCTAAGTTCCTCAAGTCAAGTGATGGTTCTCAAGGGGGAGGGGGGAAATACTCACTGATCTGTGTTTTATGCGCCAGTGGTGCCCCTGCTCTCTGTAATATGCCCATGTCTTCTTGTATTGACAGGTGCTGCAATCCTCTTCACTTCCTGTTCCTCTGAGTTTCACCCATTTAGAGCAAGCATAATACCAGCTTTACATAAAAAAATCTCTGCATCCATAAATACAAACTGCAACATGACAGTGGTTATTCTCATAGAATCTTTTATATTTTAGCAAAGTACAGATAAGAGAAACATCAAATTTCCGGCAATAAAAAGCTTATTATCTACCTTTTGTAAGCTTAACATAAAAAATATTTTGTTAAAAGTGATTATGACAGTTCTGGATAACACTTTGTGTGATTAATACCGCTTTATGCAGCCTTTTTTTTTATAAAGAGGTGGTGGCTAATGCATAATGAGCTATACATTTAAATTTTGACTTAGAGATGGAGCGCTGTTAGCTAATTGGGTGAACATACTTGGTGTATCTGCAAAACCCTATCAGAAAGGAAAAGATGATCTAAACTTTTACTGTGAATAGTCTCTTCCTTGAAAACTTCCAAGGGGTTATTCATTAAAGCAAGAAAAGTCATGTAAAGGTCCAAATTTGCATCCATTTGCCACTTGCCCAGCAGCCCTTATTCATTAAGCTCTGCGATGTAGTGAATTTGCTAACAATTTTACAGCAGAAGTGTCAGCATGCATCAAAGGTGGTGAAATATGGGGCTAATAGCAGGGCTCCTGTTTGATGTAAGGTAACTGTTCACTCAAACGTCAAAGAAAATATATCAATCAAGTGACAACAGGAGTTAGGAATAATAGTGTCCCATAGAAAGGGATGTAAAAATTACTTTTGTAGGCAACATTAATACAGCAACTTTAGCTGTGATTAAAAAGTGGTGGCAGTGTCCTTTTTTTATAATGAATCGTGCCTATTAATAGTATTTTGATATTAATCTAAGATATATTTATAGAGACATATCTCCTTAAAACAGATCCATGAGAATCATGGGAAAGTAACATCCCTTGAAATTGCTTGGGTGAATTCACATTGCGCTACCTCTAGGTCCTCTTGTTTGCCTGATCACAAGTGGTATAGTATCATTGAAGTCTACACAAACAGTATTCTGCAATCATTTGTGAATGTATGAAGATAATATTCATTTATTACAGCAATTATTTTTAGATCTACTAAATACGTCCTCTGTTCCTTTATTCCTTATTCTGAGACTTCAGGACAACACCTTCAAATCACTTTTACATGAAATGTTCTATTTTTACTTGATAAATACTGTGGTCACAGATAGGATTTGTACGATTTATCTCAGCTTGATAAATCTTTTGTGATGACTTAGTTTCATATATCACCCTCCCATCAGCCTATTTGCAGAATGAGCTCACTAGATTTTTTAAAATTTTTTTATTTATATTATTCTATGCAGTGGTCATTTTGAAACTGCCCGGTAATGTTTAGGCTAAAATGCTGAGATATCTAACAGACTGGCTGAGTAGAAAAAATATTTGCTCAAATTAGGTGTACAGATTACATTTCCTAATATTTAATTTTGCTGGAATATGCAGAATAGTATGCATTGCTAAGAGATAAAAATAGAGATTATGTACAATTGCTGAAAAGTTTATGTCACTGCATTTTGTTTAATTCTTGTTTTTAGTTTTTTTCTCTACTTATACATAAAGAATTCCAGAGTTGGTTAGAACTATAACTTTTATAGGGAAATGTATCAATGGGGCAAAAATGTATCTACGGTAGTAATTCACAACATTCAACAAGGTGTTTCCCTTAATTACTATTGAAGTGCTTATTAGTTGTGGTTACTAAACCTTGGCAGTCATTGTTCCTCTTGATATATTCTCCTGATGAACTTAATAACAGGGCAGAGTATAGAGTTCCTAGACTATGTGGCTGCAAGGTGATCTTTGTAAGAGTGCAGATGCAAATTTGTATAAGTTTTATACATTATTAACCCAGGGTCAAAAGGAGCTAAAATGTCTTGCCTGTAAAGCTAGGTTCACACCAGCATATGATGCGCAGCGCATCATACGATCGTGTGAAAAAAAAAAAAAATACGGCTCAATGTAGGCCGATGGTACTTACCTAGTTCCGGACACACCAGCGTATGATGCGCATTCGCTGGGTACGGAACACTGTCTGTTGCATTTTGGCTGGCGTATATATGCCACGCCCAAAATGTGACACACAGGAAGTGATGTGAATGCAGAGGGAGCGTTCACACTGTCACTGGTAAGTACAATAGAAAAATACGCTCTGCGTATTTTTCTTTTTTTTTTCCTTCACACTAATGTATGATGCGCTGCCCATCATACGATCATGTGAACCTAGCCTAATACTTCAGGATCAACATCAGGTTGCTAACAAATTAGCATGCTCCACCACTACTCACTCACTCCATGTTTTTATTTATTTTACACATTTCTATAGTGCTGACATCTTCCACAGTGCTTTACAGAGATTAATCATTTACTTCAGGCTCTGCCCCTGTAGATCTTACAATCTAGTTTTTCCTATATAGTCACACAAAGGCACAGACTAGGGTCAATTTAGTCAGTCTTCAATTAACTTTTTGGATTGTATGAATAAACCAGAGTACCTGAAGATAATCCACACATGTATAGGATGAATCAAACCCAGGACCCAGCAGTGCAAACCACTGAACCATAGACTGTTGTTCATATTGTTAGCTAGTAATAAATCTGAGTGAAAGGGTGGGGTAGAAAATATTTTGTATCTGCACACCTTTAGTCCTGTTCTTGCTACTACCAGTGACATCTAAGCAGTTGCTACCACATAGTACAGAGTGTTCTGCAATACGGCAAACAGAAACATGTCTTGTATATCTGTTTCATTGCTTTCATATGATTGCCTATAGTTGCAAAGGAAAAACTGCATGATAAGCTCTTGCTATTGGGTGCTGAAATTATATTATGTCCTGTTTTTGCTTCAGTGCTATGAGCAATTGAAACTCCAGGATGTCCTTCACAAAACATCAATGAACTACCTTAGGAAATATTTTCTGATCTCCTTATTTCTTAATTTGGATGATATTGTCCATGTGACCTTCTAGAGCTTCAATTACCTAAAATATCCTTATAAAACAATTAAAAATGGAAAGGTTGTTGTGCTCTGGCTCTATACAGGAGTATATGTTTTTAACTGATGCTCCTGCTTTACTCTAACATTAATTAGTTAAGTTATCGACCCATCTATTTTGACCAACTCAAGCACAATGTATCTGTGTGCATACCACTACTCTTATCCAAACCAGCAGATCTGAAGGAATCATTTTGAAGTAGCTCTATTTACATATTAAATAATGGACACATTTGTCATAGCATTGCCCACCATACCTGAAAGATCATTTATCAACATTGAGACTTTTTTTTTGCAGGCAACCTTTGGTTCTGAAATGCCATAATTTATAGTGACCAGTACAATTTTTGCAATATGTTTTAATGGAGAAATCAGTAACCTCAGATCTGCCACGTTGGTCATTTACTGCTAACACCATAACCTTTACACCAGTAAACAAGTCCTATCTGATGATTTATCATCCGAATGTGGGAAAAAAAGATTAATTATTTAATGGTTCCTCAATGTGGGTCTGATAAGAAGTCAAAGGTTTTAGATAAAACAAGGGCGTTTGTTTGTCATTAAATTGGTAATGCCTTAGAATAAATGAGCTATAATCTTGAAAACGTATAAGTACATTACATTATACTGTAAACAATTGCACATCTGTTATCTACTGATGTGTCTACTACACATCTGTTGTCTACTGGTGAAATACCATGAAGGCTGTTGCTTTTGAGTGTGTGGATCAGCTGCCAGGACCTCAATTCTTTTCCCTATAGGACCCAAAGGTACTTAATCAGCCACTGAAACCTAAGGTCCCCACTGTTTTCTTGCTAAAGGGACCATAAAGTAAAACTGAAAAAATAATCTCATGACCAATGTCTTGCAGCCAGTGCAGTTCTGGATATATTCACTTCAAAGAATGGATAAAGAATTTGTTGAGTGTGCTAGGGTACAGTTGATGCTGTACTATGTCATATTTGGGGTGAAATCAATCAATATAATTGAAAAGGTCTTAGTAAATGTGCATCGACTAGTTTCGCTGTTTCCAGTGCAGTTCCAAATTATATTAAAGAAGAAGTAATGTCGGGCCCATAGCATGAGTCCAAAATGAAAAGAGAAAGACAGATCTCTATGCAAAATGGAACTAACTTTATTGGGTTACACATACTTTTATACTGTACCTTAACAGGCTAATAGGAAATGGTACCTTCCAACAAAGTGGGAGAAAATCCTTAACAGAGCATTTGGTTGGACAATGGTATTTCAAACCAGTTTAAACAGGTGGTCTCTCTTCCCTAACAAAATAGTAAAACATTTGCTACTTTCTGGGGGGGGAGATCCCAGGAACAGCTACAGTAGAAATGCTTTGAAGTGTAAATACAAATAACAGGATGGCTTTCCTCTAAGACAATAGAACACTAGCATGATTTAATTAAATGGATACCAATGTTATATAGAAACCAGTTCAGATAAGATCAAACAGATAAAACCTGGTGTCTTACCCAAATCATAAACTTTTGTTTCCTGTCAAGAGTTACAGGGACACAGCTTCAGCTTCAGGATCTATATAGTGTTTCACATTTTATTGAACAAACCAGTGGACATTACCCTCATTAGTAATATGTTCAGTTGTTACTGGATGAGGGTCTGGAGGAACTTGCTGTAATATTCCCATGCTGCAAGTCATTGGACACTCTAGAAGTGAGGCTAGCATGAGTATTCATTGACTGGTGTAGTGTGCCTTATTTCTCAACTTAGATCAGCAGTTCTCAACCTTTCTGAAACCGCGACCCCCGCTGACGTCATCGCGCTATCACGCGCTGACGTCACTGCGCGTGATGATGTTTCGGCCGAAACATCATCACGTCGCGCGTCACGTGGTGACGTTTTTGGCTGACGTCACCCCGCAGGAACCCTTATAAGAAGGGTTGCTGCGGGCGCTTCCAGGTGTTGGCACAGTTCTCGACCCCAGTGAGATGCACAGGTTGAGAACTGCTGACTTAGATACATGTAACCATATATAATTTAACAACTTATTTCCTTAAATAAAAACACAACACAACAGAGTGGATACTATGGGGCCATAGCTTTAATAACAATGATAAAACTTGATAATTCTATATTGACAAAATTTGAATGCTTGCCCCTCCTCTTTTTCTTTCCCCTTATTGACTGCCTCCCTGCTACCATCCTTCTCCCTCTCAGGTTGGTTATCCAATAGCAGGGTAGCGACTTTCATGCCAGTCTTGGGCCCTAGCCCAAGTACTGTCCAATTTGCACCATACATCTGCCCTAGAGATGCACAAACACTGGCAAGAATTCCAAATAAACTGCCCACCCCAGCTGCGACAAACATTCTCCTGAACTCAACTACCATGTTCTTACCCTACAATATACAATACCACTCATCCTCAAACTGTAATAATTATATATATATATATATATATATAGGGAAGATGGGTGGGCTGTTGCTCCTGCTCTCCTCTCTCTACTGTAGCTACTGAATCACCAACTTTCCATTATCTTATCTAAACTCCACCTTCTATTCCACCACCTACTCCTCAATTATTATCTCCCCCACAACTTTGCCCCCATTACTTTCTTAATTTCGCTCCAGGGGTCTCTTTTATAAGGATTGTAATGAAAATCACAAGGAAGTCTCAAAGAATCGTATCTGTCACTGCACAAAATTCCCGAATTCCATTGGCTGATATTTCAATAGTTGTGTGCTTAATGTGGCTTGGGGGAAATTGTAAAACTACAAACCCCAAAATCAGAAAAGTTGGCACGTTGTGTAAATCGTAAATAAA
>WMED01023453.1:0-11444 GCA_019650415.1 Pipa parva
AAAAAAAAATTTTCTCGAAGTGACACACCACCCAAGTTATGCTCTTTCCCCTTTTTATTTATTTGTTTATTTTTTGATTAATTTTGACACACCAAGCTCAGAAGGTTGACCATCAATGATCTAGAGCAGGGGTCTCAAACTCGCGGGCCAATTGTGGCCCTCAGGACAATAGTTTGTGGCCCCACCTCAATGTCAAAGTTTAACCCAATCAAATGGGTCCTGCGCTCCACCAGGCATTTTTTTTTTTGCTGGTGGAGCACTAGATCCAACACAAAGGAAGTCCTAGCTGACTCCCTACATAGTTTGGGGAGGGCTTCTGTGACCCGATCGGTCAAAGGAGCAAATAGGAACCCAGGAGCGCATGTGAAAACAAAAAAAAAAAACATCACAGATTGCCCTGCACATTGCCCCGCTGACCCATGTATTTCCCAAAAAAGGTGTTCATTTCCTATTACCCCAGCATATGCAAATCACTCAGCAGAGCTGCATATTGCCCCACAAACCCACTGATTGCCCCGCAGGGCCATGTATTGTTGTTAATCTGTTTTCTTGTGGAAAACCTGATACAGCCCAGACTCTACCTCCAGTGGTCCCCAGGTAAATTGAGTTTGAGACCCCTGAACTAGAGGAATGTGTTGACCATTTTCACCTTGCTACAATGAAGTTTATTTTCAAGCAGCGGTTCTCAACCTTTCTGAGACTGCGACCCCCGCTGATGTCACCACGCTGCGCATGATGACGTTTCGGCTGAACGTCATCACGTATGCGCATCATGTGGTGACGTTCGACTGAAACATAATCACGTCATGTAGTGACGTTATTGGCCGACGTCACCCCGCAGGAATCCTTATAAGAAGGGTTCCTGCGGGCGCTTCTGGGTGCCGGCGCGGTTCTCGACCCCAGTGGGATGGCCTCGCGACCCACAGGTTGAGAACCGCTGTTTTAGTGCTAAAGATTCAGACAGCAGTATAAGCATAAATGTGCAAATGCACACTTCCTATGAAAAATGTTTTTCACACTTTGGGGTTCAGGGTGCTTGTGACAATCTAGGATAAGGATACAGGCCTAGTAGCAGCTGTGAACCTCCCCCCCCCCCCCCCCAGTTCTGTCCCCGGGTACAGTGCTTTGATACCAACCAGCATATTGTATTGTGAAGACAATCTAGTGAATATCTACGCACGGTACATTTATCTGACTATGAACTGATGCAGTGGCCAAAGCTCTACCTCCTCTGGTTATGCTACATTTTCTTCAGTATGTCCTAAATATATGGAATCCATGTGAGCTGATGTAGGTGTATTTATATAGGTTCTGGCTTGTAAACAATGTGTTCGTTGTTTACACTGAACAAATCAAAAGTTTTCATGTGATTTAATTTGTTAAAATCATAAATCATTAAATGCAAGAAACTTTCCACACCCTGTACTAATACTCATATCTTGCAGCAAAATATGACAGAAAACTCCATGGGGGGAATTCAACAAGCTCCTAGGTGAGGCGCGTAGTGTTCGCCTCACTTCGGAAAAACTGAAATGCGCATGCTGATGTCCTGCACGCGGACATCAGCACGCGCATTAAAGGGATTCCCCTCCCGGCGAGAGCACTCGAGTCTCCTCGCCGGGAGGGGAATCCCTTTAATGCGCATGCTGATGTCTGCGTGCAGGACATCAGCATGCGCATTTCAGTTTTTCTTGGTGAGTTTCAATAGTGGACATAGATAGCATCAGGAACTGTCAGTACTTTGTACTCATTATCGTATTTAACTTCCTGCATTGTTATTATTGAGTGTTCTAGCAGAGCTGATCAGCTGCCCCGGGTTACATTATACCTGAAAGTCAAGTAAATAGAAGGTGGGCACTGCAAAAACATGGAAACAATTAGATTTTATAAGCAGGGGTGCATCTTTCTAATTGGTCTTTTTGAAGATTTTAAATATAGGTGCAATGTCTTCTTCAGAATAAAATTAAATCTATCTTTTAAAAAAAAAAAAAAAAGCTAATCTGCTATACTAAACAATTTATTTTAGATTATTGCCCCCTTAATGAAACCCTCCATTGAAAAAATAAGTGACTAGCTATTATTATTGAGGGGCTAGTAACAACAGAAAAAAAAGTATTCCCATTTGATTTAGCATGGCAGCTATTCCTATGCATTACTAGTAAAATGTTATCTTTGAAGTTACATTTCCAATTTGTATTATTAAGAGTTTGTTTCTACTACCAGTAAACAAATCACCAGATAGCTGCCTATGAGCTGCATGACCGGGAATACTCATCATAACCAATTCATATTTATGAAGCTGAGAAATAGTTAAAAAATGAAAACGTAAAAGAACAAAAAATAGTTTTTCTTCATTTTTGAGGCAAAATGTACTTATTTTCTTGTAATTTGCTTAAAAAACGTACATTTTGCTTGAATAATCAGAATAAACGTTCCGTTCACTTCTTACAACCTATTATGGCTCTTTTGCAAAAATATCAGATTAGTGAATTTCCCCTTTAGGACAACAGCACACTGGGCGCTTTTACTTCAAGCAGAAAAAGACCTAAGAAATGTTGGCCATTCTTTTCAACTGACAGCAACAAGCAGTGCCGGCTCTGCCATTAGGCAGAGTAGGCAAATGCTAGGGGCGCTGCCTGCCCAGGGGGGCGCCCCTAGCATTTTTTTTTTTTTTTACATTTGTGCCGGCCGGCTGGGAGGTTTGTGAGGGGAGGGGGGGCGTCGCACTTCAGCGTCCGGATCGACTGATATTGCGCCGCTTGCGCGTGGCACGTGTAACTGGAGTCTGTTCCTCTTAGCGACTAAACTTCTGACAAATGAACGGCTCAAACTGCGCAATGTGAATTGCAATTTTTAGCAGTATGTTTCATTCCGTTTCCTATTCCCTGGCATTAACTGAATATCACGCTGATTCTCCGCGCCGGGGGAGGGGAGACGTCGTGGGGGGGCGCCTAGGGCGCCAATAGGGCCAGAGCCGGCTCTGGCAACAAGACACCTTTAAACAAACTTCCATATAAAAACTAGGCATAGGAATTTCTGTTAACCACATATAGAAAATGCAAATATCATTAAGTCATGGTCCCCCACATTTGAAGGCTTTTTTAAAAAAGGATTTTACCAAAAACAGTAAAAACGCATAGTGTGCCTTTGGTCACGTAACTAGTAAATCTTCAAAAGTGCCAGCCAGGGTGTGTATTGATATGAACTGAATATGTTTAATCTTAAATTCATGCAAAGATCATCATTTCCCAGGTGTTATTCATCCTGTCCATGCTAAGCAGTTCCTTATCATTGTTATTGATTACAATAGCTACAATAGGGACATCTGAACTAGACTACATTTCAATAATAGCTGTATTATAATGAACTGATATTGACTTTGTTAATGATCCCACATCTAATCCAATCCTGCAAAAACAGCCACAGGAATTACTGTTCATTTTAGGTGTGCAAGTATGCACTATACATATACTGTACATGATCTGGTATTTAGCACATGTGTTAGCAGTTGCTCCTTCTTTGTCTCCTGTGCTAATGACTCTTCCTCTCCTATCCCGCTTAGTGTAGGGCTGCCTCAAGTCTCTGTCCTTGGTCCCCTCCTGTTCTCCCTGTATACACTTTCCCTGGGTGACAACATCAGCTCGTTTGGTCTTAAATATCACCTGTATGCGAATGACACCCAAATGTACTTATCTGCTCCTATGCTAACACTTGAAAGCAATACTAAAATATCTGTTTCCTGGCTATCTCCTCTTGGATGGCTCAGCGCCATCTCAAACTGAACTGATTATTTTCCCACCTAAACTTGGTCCTTGTTTCCTCCTTTCCAATTTCAGTTGATGATGTCATTATTAACCCTGTTACTTCTGCATGTTGTCTTGGGGTGACTTTTGACTCTGCTCTTTACTTCTCCAAGCACATTGCTACCACTGCTAAAAACTGTTGCTTTTTCCTTTGTAATGTTGCCAAGATTTGTCCATTTCTCTCTCAGTCAGCTGCTAAGACCCTCATGCGTGCCCTTTTCTTATCCCACTTGGAGTATTGGAATGCCCTTCTAACTGGCCTTCTGATTTCCCATCTTTCCCGCTCCAGTCTATTCTAAATAATGCTGCTACAATAATCTTCTTCTCTCCCCAGAAGTCTCCCTTCCAAATCCTGTCTGTTCTTCGGCTCCCAGTTAATAAATGTATTATTTACAGTGTCCTACTTTTGGCATTCAAAGCGCTTCGCTCTGTTGCCCCTCCCTAAATATCTTCCCTTGTTTGCTTGTATACGCCTAGCTGTCAACTCTGCTCTTCACAAGGCAACCTTCTTCAGGAACCCCTCACAAAGATTGCCTGTTCTCATCTTAAACTCTTCTCTCTTGCTGCCCCTTATGTTTGGAATTCTTTACCCCTCTACCTCCACCAAGAGCAATCCATCAATATCTTCAAATCTAAATTGAAATCTTACCTCTTGGAGCACTAGCACTGGTTTTCATGTCTGTATTTTATATTTATGCAACTATTTATTCAAAATGTATATTTTTTATTTATTTTCTTATTTAATTGTCACCTATCGCCAAATGAACTGACACTTTAAGCTACTGCACTTGTTACCCTTCTATCTGTTTATGTAAGTCTTCCTCCTGTTTAGACTGTAAGCTCTATGGGGCAGAGACTGCCATCCTCTTGTTTCAATCATGGGCCTGGCACTTAAAGTGATGTATATTCTTGATTATATGTTTGTATTTTACTTCACTTGGTCTTTGTTATGCATTTCCCTTGTCTGTATTATAACTGTATTGTTGGATTGTACAGCGCTGTGTAACCTTGTGGCGCTTTATAAATAAAAATATGCTAAAAAAAAATATACAAAATTACAAATCTAAACTTAATAAGAATCTTAATAACTGCATCCCTGTTCATGCTGTATTATAAATACATGAACTAAAGTATTTTTTGGAGATTGTGGGGGTAAATCAGGAACGATCGAAGTACCCTTGCGGCGCTTCTCATCACTTCGCCGAGACGGGTACGCGCTCACTGGTCTCCTGCACTCGGAGATCAGCGAACGCTTTAAAGGTACTTCGGCGAGGCGACTCGAGTGATGGTGAGGTGAGCCGAAGTACTTTAAAGCTTTGCTGATCTCCGAGTGCAGGAGACCAGTGAGCGTGTACCCATCTTGGCAAAGTGATGAGAAGCTTCGTAAGGGTACTTCGATTGTTCCTGAATTACCCTGTATGTTTTAGCAGGCATGATTTGTAGGCTAGAAGTTGTTTTAAACAACAAAACAATGTCTTTGTGGCTTGATAGACTGGACAAAGATTTAAAAGAAGATATAGCTAAAGAGGAAATAACTTTAGGTCTAGCACAGTGTGGGGTGGGCGGTGCAGATGTGGCACTCGGCCCATTCCATTATCTGTACACACTGCCTGAGTTCCTGATACGACGGCACCTGAGAAATTGGTTTCAGTTTGAAACAAAAGTCCTTTCAGTAGCTGCTAACTGAATATAGATAATACAGTAAAATGTCCTTGAATGTATCCTACATTGAGTTGGATTCAGTTGAATCCATTTCTAAGATTTGAAGAGGATTTTCTTTATCAGCGATTTTTCACAGGTGCTTTTGCGCTGCCTTTTTTGCTATTACAAAATGTCACGTGAACTGTCAGTTTGCAAACGCATTGCTTTTTTACGCTGTGTGTGTGTGACCGCAATTGTTAAATACCTACTGAAACTAATCTAGTCACATAAAATACGCCGCGTTCCATACGCTAGAAGAAATAGCGCAGGTAGTATTCTAGAGTAATACGCTTTCAATGGAACGCTAATGGGAATGTTTTTCTTCCGGTAGCATTGTTCTCTATGAATTTCCTCTGGTGTCTATTCTGAGGGGGGGAATTCACGAAGCTCCGAAGTGAGTTGTGTAGTGTTTGTCTCACTTTGGAACAACTGAAATGCGCATGCTGATGCCCTGCACGCGGACATCAGCATGCGCATTAAAGGGATTCCCCTCCCGGCGAAGAGACTCGAGTCTCCTCGCTTTGGAGGGGAATCCCTTTAATGCACATGCTGATGTTCGTGTGCAGGACATCAGCATGCGCATGTCAGTTGTTCCAAAGTGAGACAAACACTACACAACTCACTTCGGAGCTTCGTGAATTCCCCCCTGAGAGTATTTTTGCCAGAGATTTTTTCTTTAAATACACTGCGCACAATATGCTATTGTGAACCTATCCTCGGGCTCCCACACAATAAGCTCCAGGACAGTCAGTGGGGGCTATTTTTAGTCTGATGCTTAATCTTCCCTCAGATGATTTTTCTTTAATAGCAGTGGGTGCTGTTAATTGAGCAGGGGAGAAATAGATAGGGAAACAGTGCTAATGGAGGGCAGTCCTTTTAACAAGGAAAAGTTGAATCAGAAACAGTTGTGGTGTCATGTTCTATATACGGAATGTGAATGTTCTAAATCAACTGATGTTTATAAAATGTCTCCTGTGAAAAGCAATATGGAATTCCATTAAAGCATTATAAGATACTAAACAGATCAAGCCCTTTACTGAGAGAATTAAAGGAGTGTTTTGCATACATCTTCCTTTCCCATGAGCACTGGTTATACCTTGGCTTTTTGGGCTTTGTGTAGAAATACTGGGGACATGTTTACTAAGACCTATTTGACCATATCGATTGATTTCACCCCATATCGCTGTCAATTTTAGTTTTCCCTGTACTTTTCAATTCCAACTTTTTACAAAGAATGGATGAAAATGTTTCCCAAATCGAAATAAATCGTTAACAGTGGGAAACTTTGCAGTGCTTTTCTCTTTTTCCATTAAAGATCCATATGAATGTGTCTTCAATGGGAAAATATTTTGGACTTAGGCAAGGACCATCTCCATCGGGAATAATGGGTTTACGCCAGCCTGAGGGAGGAGAATTCTTTTGGGCAATAAAATAGTTTTTCAGCAGTTTAGTAAATAGGAGAAAACAGCAGTATTGTTAAATATAGGCTGTTTCCCCTGCATTTACTAGTCGAAAAGCCTGTTCTACTTTAGTAAATGAGCTCCTAACTATGTAGCTAAGGTTTCATTCTGTTTTTAAAAGGCTTATGCTATATCTCCTTTACAGTGGAGAGATTACTGGTCCTTTTAGCTGACTTTAACTTTAGTTTCTTGCTGACCCTTTATGGTTACTACCAAGCCCTATTAATCTATGACTTGTGAATAGATGTGACAAGACTGAAACATGCCATGTCTGCAGGTTGGTTCTATGGCTTTCAATATGCAGCTATATCTGTACTAATAAACCAGTGTTTCTAGATGTACAGTTGGCCATGTGGACATAAATGAGTGATTTGTAAATCTCCTTCCATTTTTTCCCATAAGCACATATGCCTTTGCTTTTTGGTTTGTGTATAAACTCTATCGATGTAACAAACACTGCAAAATACCTTGTTTTAAGACGTCATAGGCGTTTTTCTAGTTTTCCCAAAGTTGTCAGAAAACATTCGACTGGGCGAAATTTAATAAACTCGGAAAAGGCAGACTTTGCCTTTCCGAGTTTACTCCCGTGAAATCTCGGCAGTTTCTACAGCAAGATTTTTTTCAATCGCTATTTACCGACAGAAACTTTTCGATCGAGCGACTGGTCTCGCCGAGACTGGAATCCCTTTAAAGCGTTTGCTGATGTCCGCGTGCAGGACATCAGCGAGCGCATAACAGCATGTGTGCAAAGTGAGGCGAAGGATCCGGACCTCACTTCGCACTATGGTGAATTCCGACCCCTAGTATTATAAAGATAAAACACCATCGGGTGGTTATTCAATAAGGTGTGAATGTGACTGTCGAATTCGCAAACAGCGGATTCCCATAGCAAATCTGCTACAATTTCCCCATTGTAAAGTCGCGACTATTTTTTAAAGTTAAAATTGCGACAATTTTCCCACAATAAAGTCGCAACTGCGACAATATTCTCATTATAAAGATGAGACAGTAGCAGTCTATTGCAACTGTCTTTATCTGGTGAATTTGCACCTTTACACAATAATTTGGACTTTAGTGAATAACCCCCAATGTTTCTATGACACTGATGGCGCCGGCAACCATAAATAACCTGAGAATTTTCAGTTCCATTATCAGTTCATTGCTGTTGCACAATACTTTAGAGACATATTTATCAGAGTAAATTGTCCAGTAGATGCGTGACTTTGTGACAATTCAGCACTTTGCATATTCAGCAAAGATTGTTATTTTCTGTGATACAGTGAATTGTCTCATAGCGAACTGGAAATCTCACAACAGGTTTCCTTGTAGTATTCTGGTGACATTAGAAAATGTAATAACTAAGTAGTAAATTGAGCTATTTTGTGTGCCACTGAAATAAATGTAAAACGTGTGTTGTACTTTATGGGACTATTCTCTGGTGACAACACAGTTCAGTAAAATGGTGATATTGCCCATTTCTTATAATTCATGCATATTGGTAACACGCTGTCATTAATATAAAAAAAGATAGTTATCCACTGAAGGAGATCTGTATGGGAGCACAAAGGTTGCAGCACCAACAAAGGATAACAAAATAATGTGTGGCAAAAAAAAATAAGAAAATTGAACTTTATTCACTGCTACTATGCACCCAACTATGCTCAGAAAAGCACTATGTGCCATTTTATTATATTACTTTTTACCAGTGGATATAACACAGGAAATGTATCACCTTGAGCAAAGTTTGCATAGGTCTTATATTAACTAATTATTCCGTTTCTTCCATTATGAGAACTGCAGAACATTAGTGAATGCTAAGAGACGATTGGTGGATGTGGTTTACTGAATTTCACTGGTTTTGCTGCACAAATGTCCCTTAACGCAGGGCATTATTTTCTGGAGTGCGGTTGCAAAATTCCAAAATGTCAGTGGTGAAAACAACTAAAGGCCAAAGTGTGTAGAACATTTCAGGGGCTCTCTGCTTCAGGAAAAAAGTATAGACATGTCTCTGAATATTCAAATAAAAAAAGTAACTGCTTCAACAAAACGTAATGTATAAGGAGAGGGCTGCAGGGACTAATGTTAACTAAATGGAGTAAAATAGCAACATGGAGCCCTTCCAAGGTTAGGAACCTACTTTTTTGGTCCAATGGACAAACCAGATCTGTCCCTTAGGCCCCTGGAATATTTTTGTCACCACAAGGCCTCACTACTGTGCACCGGCTTAGGGAGTCCAAAGGTTCTAGTGGATTTATAATCCTCAGTCTTCCAGCAACTGTAGTGTGAACCAACAGCAAGTTTCCTCCAATCACACAGCTGGCTAGTTTCCTAAAAGTACGCGCGTCACGTGGTGACATTTTCAGCCGACGTCACCCCGCAGGAACCCTTATAAGAAGGATCCTGCGGGCGCTTCCGGGTGGGTCGGTTGTGCGACCCCTGCCGGGGTCGTGACCCTCAGGTTGAGAACCGCTGTTTTACCCAATCACCAGTGCTTTATGTCCCTCTCTGATCATTTCTGTATCCATGCTTAGCTGTTTCTGTGATACACTCTAGTCTTGTTTTTGTGTGCGCCTTTGGCGCCATCTGCAGTAACTTTTTTATACTACACACTATGAAATTATCTATGCATATCAACTCACAATTTACTATCAGAAATCCCTTTCCATTACCTCAGTACCCCAAAGATCTCTCTCACATTGATTTTAGATTTTTAAAATCTAATTTAAAGGACTGTGCTCAGGGTCTGTGTAAAATCTGAAATGAAACTACTAATAAGATGCTATAATATTGCAAAAAAGCCCCAAAATGCCCTTTTTCAACTGAAATCACTGAAATATACCTGCATTAGGAGATTTTTTTTCCTTGTTTTCCTTCTCCAAGTAAACGGCGAGCCTGGTTTTTCCTTCAGAGCACGAACTAACCCTGCTGATCACTGATTGGCTCATCTCTCCAGTATGCAAATAGCATTGCAGCAGAGAAAAAAAAAATCAATCTACATTCATTTAAAATACATATCAACTATGTATGAATATTTCTTTAATATATTTGTGGATCAATTAATTTATTTTAATTAAGATAGAAAAAAAGTAAACATATGAATTAAATGTATTTATACAAAATGTAAACTTCACATACTAAGGTGTATGCATTTTAGCAAAAAAGAAGATTGCTTCTCATTAACTATTACATTGGTAAAATCTAGGTAAGTGTTATACAGGGCTGCATATATAGTAAACGTATTTGAAAAAAGTTTAAAAACTTGTAGAAAAGTCATTTAGCTTTAGGATAGGTTCACGCTAGCATATGATGCGCAGAGCATCATACGCTAGAGTGTGAATTTAAAAAAAAAATAGAAAAATACACTCCAGCGTATTTTGCAACAGTGTGAATGCTGCATCGGCGTTCACAGCTTTTCCTATCTGGTCACAGAATGTGACACCCAGCGTTCCAGACGTGGCGTATCCACATCATACGCTCGTGTGCCCGGAACAAGGTACCTAAGTACCATAAGTTTTCATTGAGCTGTATTTTTTTCACACTAATGTATGATGCACTGCATATCATACTCTATTGTATACTCTAGCCTAAATTTAATGAAAGTCTCCCCCTGCAGCTCACTTCCCCCCCTGTGTGTGACGTAGATCATCACACAGTCCCCATCTCCTTCCAAATTTCACCGCAACAGCCCAAAAGCGCATGCAAAGTTAAAAAAAATCAATTTGTGCATTCGCTTTTGGGCTGTTTTGGTAAAATTCAGCAGGGGGGAGGTATTTTGTGATGATCTACGTCACACACAAAGGATGAAAACTGATTGTAAGCTCCTTGGGGCAGGGACCTCCAACCTCTTGTGTCAATCACAAACTAGCACTTAATTTGATGTATCCTTGTAATATTTTACTTGTATTGTTTTATGCACTTTTCCCTTGTCTGTATTGTACTTGTATCTCTGAATTGTACAGCACTGTGTAAATTTGTGGCGCTTTATAAATAAAATTATACATACATACATACATACATACATTGTGCCTCAGTACAGTTAGTGCACTGATGCTGGACACTATCAGCAATATATAATTTATGGGTATAGTTCTCCTTTAATCCACTTCTCTTCTCTCTAGTTAGGTCAGTGCTTCTCAAAATGTGGGGCGCAGAGGTATTGCAGGTGGGGCGCCGGCTCTCTGTGCTGTAGCGCTGAGCGCTATAGCGATTTTTCTCCCCAGCACTGATTAAAGTTTAATCAGTGCTGGGAAGAGGAATCGCTATAGCGCTCAGCACTACAGCACAGACAGCTCCTCTGTTGCCGGCTGTCCTCTACCCAGCACTGATTAAACTTCCTGTAAGGAAGTTTAATCAGTGCTGGGGAGAGGAATCAGTATAGCGCTCAGATCAGCTACAACACAAACAGCCGGCAACAGAGGAGCTTGGTAAGGACAGGGAAAATGAGGGGGGTGAGCTTGTGGGGGCAGCACAGTGTGGGAAA
>WMED01023454.1:0-11443 GCA_019650415.1 Pipa parva
CTCACTTCGGAGGATAGTGAATTCCCCCCTTAGTCAATTAGCCCCTTAGTGTCTGTGCTAGGTGCTGCAGGCCAAGCTAAAGTTTGCTTTTATTAAAGAGGAGTTAGTGTGCGGTGGACACAAAGGCATGCACTTATTAAAATGTATGGTACTGCGAAGACAGCTCTCCTTTTTCTGGATTTCTTAGAAGTGGAAAATAAACAGTCAGTGAATTCATTAAGAGGGGCAATCGTTTACAGAGGAACAGTAACTAATAGCAACCAATCAGCAGTCAGCATTCTTTGGTATAAGGAAGCAAGAATAATAAAAGACAACTTGTGATTGGTCGCTATAGGTTACTAGACCTGTGTAAAATTTACCCTGTTGGTGAGTTGATTTATTCCTGTTGATGATATTTACCCTGCTGATGAGTATAGCGAAAAGCTTATAATTAATTATGGGTGAAAGAACTGCAGATTAGAAATCAGTCCTGCAGAAGTGACTCATTAATGCAAAAAGTAAATCATATATCAATATATATCTAGGAAAGAGTGGTCATGTTAGTCCAAAGATGCAAAAAAATTCAGTGTTGAAGTACTTGTCGATACCTTTTATTATTGGACTAACATATACATATATATCATTTCTTGCAATTTGAAAGATTAAGGAAAGCAGAATATTAAAGAAAAAACATTAAAATGCATTTATTAAAAAAATAAACATTATGATGTAAGATGATAACATCCAGCGGTTGCTATGGATTTCTAGACTGGTGCAAAGTCTTCTGCAAAACCAGAATATATTTCTTTGCTCCGCTCTGTCCTGATTAACTGATAGTACAAAAAAAACTATTTGCAGGGGTGTGCAAAGCAAATGTATAGATTAATATATATATAAACTGTATATATATATATATATATATAGAGAGAGAGAGAGAGATGTGTTTATATTGAGAATTCATCTTCTTTCACACAGATATCTGCGGACAGTCCCCATGGCTTCTGAGCAGTTAACTCATACAGATGCTTGTTCATTGCTGAGTGATGGTAAGCCTCTAAATCCCAATCACATACAGGACACTGACGCAGCCAGCTCCCAGCAATCCAGGGTGATAATTATCCTAACCGAAGAACAACCTGTGCCATGTCTTCTAGAAACTGAGCATAAGGGGGCGCCAGCTTCTTTGGCAGAGACAGAACACAAGCAGGAAAGTGGTGCAGGTGGACAAGCAGCAAGTGAAGAAAAGGAAATACCAGTTACAGGCACAGGGCAAGAAATAGTGAAGGAAATAACCACAGGGGAGCAAAATGTAGATGCTGATCTGGGTCTGAAATCAGAAGCAGAAGAGGCAGTACATACTGAAAAACTGGCTGCAGAGGGATCAAGGGTACAAGTGGCTGGAGAAAATACAGACTCAGGTGCACTAGTGGCTGGAGAAAATACAGACTCAGGTGCACTAGTGGCTGGAGAAAATACAGACTCAGGTGCACTAGGGGCTGGAGAGGAGGCGGATTCAGATGCACTAGTGGCTGGAGAGGTGGTGGGTTCAGGTGCACTAGTGGCTGGAGAGGTGGTGGGTTCAGGTGCACTAGTGGCTGGAGAGGTGGCTGGTTCAGGTGCACTAGTGGCTAGAGAGGTGGCGGGTTCTGGTGCACTAGTGGCTGGAGAAGTGGCAGGTTCAGGTGCACTAGTGGCTGGAGAAGTGGCGGGTTCCGGTGCACTAGTAGCTGGAGAAAAGGCTAATTTAGATACACAGATTCTCCCTGTGGTTGGTGAAGGGACAAATAAAGATGTGCAAGTTGTCCAAAGGGAAGTAGAATGGAATGCACCATTGACTGGAGAGCAGGAGAGTGATCTACAGGTGAGTGGAGTAGGGGTTGATCCTAGTGTACTGATGAGTGCAGTGGGGGTAGATCCTAGTGTACAGGTGAGTGCAGTGGGGGTAGATCCTAGTGTACAGGTGAGTGCAGTGGGGGTAGATCCTAGTGTACAGGTGAGTGCAGTGGGGGTAGATCCTAGTGTACAGGTGAGTGCAGTGGGGGTAGATCCTAGTGTACAGGTGAGTGCAGTGGGGGTAGATTTGCTTGAGGGAATCAGCAGAGATAAAATAACAAGCAGACTGGGTAAAGGTTCAGCTGAGGAGGAGGGAGCAGGGTTCAGAGTACAAACATCTGCAGGGGGGATAACACTAGAATTTTGGTCAGATTCAGGAACAGGATCACATAAAGAAGCAGCTGTGGATGGGGAAGATTTAGGGGCACAAGGAGATGTAAGGGTTACAAGCAGTGACATGGCAGAAGAAGTAAAAGTAGGAGATGAGATAATAAAAGACTTAGCGCTACAGGAGAGAGACAGCCATCTGCAGGGGAGAGAGGCAATCCTAGCTCCTGTGCAGGGGACAGAGGCAATCCTAGCTCCTGTGCAGGGGACAGAGGCAATCCTAGCTCCTGTGCAGGGGACAGAGGCAATCCTAGCTCCTGTGCAGGGGACAGAGGCAATCCTAGCTCCTGTGCAGGGGACAGAGGCAATCCTAGCTCCTGTGCAGGGGACAGAGGCAAACCTAGCTCCTGTGCAGGGGACAGAGGCAATCCTAGCTCCTGTGCAGGGGACAGAGGAGTTAACGGAGACCAGTGAGGAAGGTACAAGTGCACAATTAAGGAAAGTTGTGGTAGAGGAAAGAGTCGAGAAGGGAACAGGTGGGAAAGGGAGTGAATCAAGTGATCAAGCAGTAAAAGATGTGACACCTAATCCTGCCTGGGAGGGGACAGCTCAGCCTGACCACAATGCAGCATTCTGGGAGTGTCCATTCTCTGCTAGCGCTGGTAAAGAGGTGACAGAGACAGCTGGGCAGAGAGAGCTTCAGACTCTTACAGCCACTGGGCACCACATCTCTACACCTGAAATGAAAGAGAGGGACATCCTGGCACAGGGGGATGCTCCCATATCTGAGACCCCTATAGAGAGGGAGATCCGCCTGGCCATGGAAAGAGAGCAGATGCTTCGCCAGGAGAGGGGCATCGACATCCCCGTCGGGCATCCGGAGCTGGTGGAAGTGCGGGGGAGAGCGGTTTATGGAGAGCAATCGGCGACGAATGGCAAGGAACGACAGCTTGCTGGGGTGCAGATGCTGAGGGACATCGAGCAGGAAAGCCGCCGGGAGAAAGACCTGGTAGACATGGGCATGGTGATGGGCACCTACGACCGAGGGCATCAGCAGGAGCTGCAGGAAAAGAAAATGATCTTTGAGAGTTTTACAGGTGAGCGTCTCTTCACATTAGATCAGTAGCTGGATGGTACCAGTTACCTGATCTCTGTCACTTTCCCTGTGACTACTTCACTTTTCTTCCTGATTAACCTTGTGCTGCTGTAAGCAATACCCCTTCGTCTCCCAGGGGGAGAAGTCTTATATCAACCTTATAAATGAAGGGAATTCATCAACAGGGGCAATCATTTACTGAGGTCTAGTAGCTCATAGCAACCAATCACCAGTTAGCATTAACTAGCATGGGGGGTGGGAGGGGGGCTAGAATGATTCCATCTAACATCTGATTGGTTGCGGGGGGCCAGGAGGCCCCAGTAAATAACTGCCTCAGTTGATGAATTTCTGTAAACGTATTTTACTTTCTGCAAAGACTGAGGGGGTTTATTGACTGAAGTGAGAATTCAACTGTGAAAGTGAATTCTCATTGCTTCCGGAGGTTACGCCCTGATTCTCTACTCCTTATTTACTAAACAGCAGATCCCCACAGTAAATCCACGACCGCAACTATAGTAAATTCAATATTCCCATAGCACAGTCACAACCGCGACAATATTCCCATGATCAAGTGGTGAGTGCGACAGTAGCTGTCTATTGGGTAGTGTGCGACTGTCATTAGCTGGCGAATTCACACGTTTACACAATTCAGATTTTAATCAATAACCCCCTAAATGATCTGCTTCGCTACTCTGTAATGCCAGCGGTACATGTACACTTTAAAAAGCAAACTCCTCTCTATACAAAAGGTTTAAGATCACTTCATAATACTATGAACTGATTCATTCCTTCACTATTCGAGATCCTACCACACCCACCTAGTGGCAATTCAATGTATCCACTACACTTTTTATAAAGCAGGACTGAGCCCGTAGTAAATAGTTTTGCCTGCTCCTACCTGTCAATGTGGGACCTTAGAACTTTAAAGGGAACTGGACTAAAATATGACACATAATTGTACCTTTATGTGAAACATGTTTTTTTCTAAAGACCAAGGGCCTTATTGACTAAAAGCCAAATAGTTACGTAAAGCTATTCGCCACTTCCCCATGTTCGCTTATTAATTGAACTCTGTGATGTGGCGAATACACGACCAATTCAGGCGACTACAATAGTTGCAATCTTATGGAGCACTTTGCATCAGTTTGTGTGCACGTGCACAGGTACTTCTACTATTGACTAAGCGGCGGAGTGTGTCGAAGGAGCGACGTCAGAGTGGCGAATTGGGGGGATGATGGCAGGGCTCCACATTTGACTGACTACATCACACTACGCATCTGACAGTGATTGCTGCTGTTAGCTTGTTCAACAATACTATTTTGGAGATGCGACTCGAATTGTAGCGAGTTGAATTCAATAGGTGAATTCATCCTTTAGCCAGTCAGCCCCTGACACTCAGTAGCTGACCAGTATCTTTTAATTTTTCCCTGAAATGTTACCCCCTTGGGTAAACCAATCATTTGTCTTTTGACTAAAAGGCTTTTGCAATGACCTCCCTCTCTCTTCTTTCCAACAATATTTATCGATCACTTTATGGGGTTGGAGGAAAATGTATGTTTACGGTTGGTTCCTTTAACGGTAAGACTCAATGCCCTTCTGATTTTCACTAGGATTTTATCAGTCTTTAATTAAAATAAATGTAAATGAATTCCTATCTTATTTCTGACACATTTTCTTGAGAGTGATGTTATACCCTTTTCATCAATTTACACTGCAGTTGCCACTTTATTTTAAACTGCATAACTCGGTAGCGGCAGTCTTCATAGTCTGCGTACGGCTGTGTTGTATCGAATTAAGGGACAAAGTAACCTTCAACACCCGTTAGCTTTATTACATAATTTATAAAGTCATTTAGGGGGTTATTGACTAAAGTCCGGATTGCTGCGTAAAGGCGTGAATTCGCCAGCTAACATAGGTAGCACACTATAGACGGCTACTGTCATTATGGGAAAACTGTTGCAATTGCGACTTCACTATTGTCGTGGTTGTGGATTTGCTATGGGAATCTGCTTCTGGAGAAATCGGCAGTCGAATTCTCACTTTAGTCAATAACCCCCTAAGATTTGTAGGCCTCTGTTTACCCAGAATGCATTTCCCAGCTACCTCTAATGATGTCAACCCTCTGCGTTTACTGGTTTCATCAGCTCCCTATCTGATAATCTATATTACTATCCCTGTCAGCAGTCTCATACCCACAAGAGTAATGCTCTCCCTTTACTTGCTTATTCAGTCTTTTCCCTTACTGTCTCCTTATCCTAGGATCTCCTTTGTCATGCTGATAAATATATCCTGAGCTGCACCTGTATTCTATTCATTCCCCTGCCAATTCCTCTGTCATCTGTAACCTAATGCTCTGTACGTCTCATGTCACTAAACCTGTCATTTCACCCACCTGTAAGACCTGTCCCCTTTCCTCTCCTTTGTTGATGAACCTGTCGCTCTGGCTTACCCCACAACTCCCTTTGACTACTTTCCCCCATCAACAATGAGCAACCGGGAGTCCTTATATTCGTGGTCTGAATACATTTCTTAGTATGTTAAGAATTGTAGGTCAGTGAGAGCTGGTGGGCCCTATCTCTAAGATCCAGGGGGGTTATTCACTAAAGTCCGAATTGTTCCGTATAGGTGCGAATTTGCCAGATAAAGAGAGTTGCAATAGGCTGCTACTGTCGCAGTCGCGTCTTTAGAATGATAATATTGTCGCGACTTTATTATAGAGAAATTGTCACAATCTTAACTTTAAAAAATTGTCGTGACTTTACAATGGGGAAATTGTCGCGGATTTGCTATGGGAATCTGCTGTTTGCGAATTCGACAGTCGAATTTGCACCTTAGTGAATAACACCCCCCAGAGTTTTGAACCAGATTTCAGGATCTGTAGTCATATTCTCAGGGTCAAACAGTGTAGCGTAAGATTCATAACGTTTCACTCTGATTTACAAAGCTGTGATGATTACATTAATCTGACAATGAAAATACATCAGTAACTTAAAATAACAGTAACTCCAAAAAGTGAAATGTAAATATAAATAATATCTCAACGAAAATATAGTTACTGTATATTCAGGGGTAATTCAGCAAAGAGCAAACTTATCCTCCAATCCTTCACATCAGCTTGCAGAGATTGTTACACATTTGCTGATGTCCTGCACGCGGATATCAGCGAACGCTTCTCGTGAGGCGTCTTGAGTCGAGCCTCACCAAGACTGGAATCCCAGTGGCCACGTGCAGGACATCAGCGAACGCGTAACAGTCTCTGTGAGCTGATGCGAAGGATCGGTTTGCTCTTTGCTGAATTACCCCCTCAATCTCTGCCTCCAAAAAATTCTAAATTGTGTGTATAAAATAAGATATTTAGCTTTAAAAATTGCGCTTTCGGGCCACACTTCCCGAATATGCATTATCTAAAGCAGGGGTCAGCAACCTATGGCTCTTGAGATGTGGCTCTTTTGATGGCTATATCTGGCTCTTTGACTGTAACGAGCGATGCTCACATGCAAGCACTGCTTGTTACAGTCCACTGGCTAATCGCCGGCAATCGCTGTAGAGATAAAGCTCTCTCAGCACTTCAGTCTGGAGTTGCTGACGTCACTGTGCTTCCAGGTTGCTAGGCAATCCGGTGCCGCTGACATCACCTATGTGACATCACATATGATGTCAACAGCTCCGTATTCGAAAGGGCAGAGCAGAGATGCACTATATGGCTCTCTCAGCCAAAAAGGTTGCAGACCCCTGATCTAAAGCACCATAGAAAAAGCGGGACTGGGTGAGGTAACAACATGGCTGCTATCAGTAAAGATAAAAATAGGCAGAAAGCAATAAAATTCATGACTTTAACGCAAATATAAAAATGTAAGTGCTTTATTTAAATAAATGTTATGGCAATCTTAATGGGAATTTTTGTTTTTAAAGAGTTACTGGTTAAGTGCTTCGAACATTTACAAACGTAATATTTTCTAACAAAGTATTTCGATACATTCCCTGAAGGCAAGAAGAATAATTACCTGAGACAAACAAATATTGCCAAATATAAAGAAAGTGCTTTTAAAGCTAAATCCAAGTGGAAAATATTTAGGGGGTTATTGGCTAAAGTTCAAATTGTTGCGTAAAGGTGTGAATTCACCAGTTAAAGACCGTCGCAATAGACTGCTACTGTCGCCATCGCATCTTTATAATGGGAATATTGTCACAGTCTCGACTTTACCATGGAAATATTGCAGCAGTCGCAACTTCAATATTGTCGTGGTCGCTACTTTACAATGGGGAAATTTGTCACGGATTTGCTATGGGAATCCGCTGTTTGAGAACGTGACAGTCGAATTCTCACTTTAGTCAATAACCCCCTAAGTTTTTTAGGTGTTGCTGGTCCTTTAATGGGATTTATTCGAAGAATTATTTACAGTAGTCTACTCTTAGCTAAACTGTGGAAAACAGAAAAAAATGTCAGAAGTAACCCAAGCTGCCTCTGACGTTTGTATCAATTCTTGCTTTGAATGAACAATTGTATTTACCAAGGTCAAAACTAGAAGCTTTTAAAAACCCCTGTTAAGTTTGGTGGGTCTACTTAAAGCAAAAGCCACACTTATAATAGGACTACATACCTATGCCTCATACGTAAAGAAAGTCACATATAACTCAGTTATAATTATTTTTAAAGATGCGACCCTTTAAATGTCATCCACTGAAAGGGTTAAAGGCATATCATCATCCCAGAATCTTACTTTTTATCATTCCTGGCACATGCATTGCTGCTTTATGAATATTTTTAGGGGTCAAAGATATGCCGTTTGAATGAAATGATCATTTCAAAATGTTATATTTGAATTTATGCATCTACATTGTCTTATCTCCAGCACTGTGCTAATAAACTCACTATGTGGCACTGATGAAAACAATGGTTTCCTTATAGTACTATGCCAGTGATAGCTAACCTACAACAGGCATCTCAGAGGTAGCACGCAAAGACGTAAAAGATTGTATATGTGTATGTATAATATGTTGTAATTATCATGCTACCCAGTAATGAAAGGGTTAATCAGCAAGCATATGGTGCTGTCACACAAAAACCTTAGAAAGTCAGAGGAGTCAAATCACAGTAAAGATTGGGACAGGGGTGTGTAACTCCTCTAGTTTTGACCATATTGGTATAGAGAGGGTTTTTGTTACTGGGTATAAATGTTTTACTATCTACATCTCTCTCTTGCTTGCTCTCACACTTACCCACACACACTCACATCCACACACACACACACAGATATAAGCATATACTTAACTTTTTGTAACTGTAGCTGTCGTATCCAGACTAGATAATTGTTGTTTTATTTTGTATTTTATATCTAACACTGTACTTATAATAAATGTATAAAATTTCAGTACTGCCTCTGTGAGTAGTTACTGGTTTATGATAATCACACACGGTTGTAAAGAAAAGATATGATTTAACACAGGTCATGGCGCTGTTCGTGCCACGCTCTTATTAGGAGAGTTGCCTCACCTCCGAATTTTTCTCAATGTGGCACACCATCCGAGTTATGCTCGTTTTTTTGACAAAATCTGACACATTGAGCTCAGAAGTTTGGCCATCACTGTACTATACCCTGAGTCAGACTATGGGGCTAGATCTTCCTCTAAGGCCAGATTGACACTAGTTTTTAGGAAAGCCCATCCTGAAAATGCGCTGGGAAATTCAGGATGGCGTATCTTCGGGATGCGCTTTCTATTGTACTTACCCAGCTCAGTGTGAACACTCCTTCAGTGTACCCTGCTCCTCATTTGCTCGCATTCTTCGCACCTCATATGTATGCTCAGCAAATACGCAGCAAGAAGGGTTCACATGCGCGTTCGCGCATATTAACGCTAGTATGGGCAGAACAGGTGATTACAATAGGGATTTGCAGCACGCTTTTTAAAAAAATTTAAGCACAGCGTATATGCACCAGCGTATTTGCACTAGTGTGAACCTGGCCTAATAAAGATATCCTGTATCTCAGTCATAAAGTAAGACAGGATTGCTGTCTTTAATGGAGTATCTACAGAGATTGTGGCAGACCCAAAGAACTAGGAACACCAGAAAAAGAAAAAAATCTAATTTGGTTTGGAATGGCAGGTATTCCCACACTGTACATGTAGAACTGTATCTTTGTATTGAATTCCTGCTTGGTTTTAACTTTTTTTATGTTGGCAAACATCTTTTATATGTTAAGTAAACAACTCTGTCCATCGTTTTCATATTCAAGAAGTGCCCCAGAAAGCTCAATTTAAAAAAGATATTGCATTTTGGGTGCGGCTTATCATACCCCGGCCAAAATGCGATACACTGCGTTCCGGACCCTGCGTACGTGCATCATATGCTAGTGTGTCCAGAACTAGGTGAGTAGTATCGGCTTTCATCATTTTTTTTCGCACTAGCGTATTATGCGCTGTGCATAATATGCTAGTGCTTACCTAGCCTTACAAGTACTACATACTGCCAAAACAATACAAATGTTAGTGTTCTTTTCCTGAGGTTATTGACCCTTTAAAGATGGAAATGCCATTTAGTTGTTACAGAAGATAACCCAGTTCCTACCCAATCATTTTGTCATTGTCCTTCTCGTGCAACCAAGACCTACATTATGTCCATTTTCTTTACAGAACCAACAGATTCCCCCACCAAGAAGAGACAAAGTGGCCTTCAACAAGTTGAGTATTCTGGTGTTCCTAACATTGCGGTTCCTGCAAGTTCCACTATCAATGCTCCAGCTGCCTCCACCAACAGAGATTCAAAGATCCCAAAGGGACCTTCTTTTGCTGAGGCCAATGGAAGCAATATTATTCTAATAGAGCAGAGCTCCATACTCCTCAGACAATCACCTATGGGTCCCAAAGCCCCCACTCCCACAAATTCTACACCTCAGCCCACCCCTATGGGTCCCAAAGCAACCACCCCTACAAATCCTACACCTCAGGCCCCCTCTGCTCCTGTTGCCTCTCCTGCCTCACCTAGCGGGAGCCCCTATCTAGTCCTCCGAACGTCCGAACCTCGTTCCCTGCTGGAGAAAGAAATTGAAGAGGTGCAGGAAAGAGAGAAGGAACATCAGAAGCAGAGGCGTAGTATATATGGAAAAAGTCAAGTGGCGGCCAGTTCAAAAAGTCCAGAGTCTAGAGAAGATATCTTGTCCGGAATATATCAGCCAGGTAAGATCAGAATCAACGTCCATGTAGTATAATAAAATAATGTAACATTATAAAGCAATGGATGAATAAACGTGAATATCGCTATAACAGACAGTTACTACTTCCACGCTATTTACTTTGTACATGTATCTTTTCATTTTAATTTGATTGTAGTAGCGGCCTAGTTATTCTCTTAAAGGGGATCTGTAGTGTTTAGCAAATAAATGTGATTTATGTAATAAAAAGTGGTTATTACACTGATGCAAACCCCCAAAAAAAAAAATGTCACTTTTCAACATAAAACACTATTAAACTGTCTGCTCCAGCTGATCCTTACAGTTTGCTGGCTTTTTTCAAATGAACAGTGGGAGTGGTTTTTCCTGCTGAACAGCACAGTGATTGGTTCTCTCTCTTTTATGCAAATCTTCTTTTCAGCCCCTTCACATGCAACACAGCGATTGATTCTCTCTCTCTTTTATGCAAATCTTCATTCCAGCCCCTTCACATACTGGAAATGTTTTTCTTGATAAGAACTTACATCACTCCTAAATATAAAGGTTTAGGGCAGGGGTCCCCAAACTACGGCCCGCGGGCCGGATGCGGCCCCCTGAGGCCATTTACCCGGCCCCCATCGCTGGGCCAGCACTATCTGTAGGGCAGCTGCAGGAAGGGGCGCAAACATGATGCTCGTTCCCCTCCCGCTACCTCCTGCCCGGCCGGGCTCAGTGTGCTGTAAAGCTCACTGTTACAGTGCTTCTCTCTTCCTCCCTTCCCCAGCGCATACTAATGATGTTATCAGACATCATCAGTAAGCGGTGGGGGAGGAAGAGAGGAGCGCTGCGTAACAGTGAGCTTTACAGCACACTTAGCCGGGCCGGGTACGAGGCAAGGACAAAGCAAAAAGGGGGGGGCGATCACTAGGATAGCGCCCCCCCTTCAGATAACATGGAGTAAGGAGGGGGTTGTGGAGAAGGCAGCACAGTGGAGGAGGCAGGCAGCACAGTGTTGGGTGGGGGGGGAGCAGGAAGCACAGTGAGGGGGGGAAGGAACACA
>WMED01023455.1:0-11443 GCA_019650415.1 Pipa parva
GGCGCAGTCGCCCGAACTGTTCGCACTACTTCGGACAATGGTGAATTCCCCCCTCAGTCAGAAGTAGAAGTACCTGTTCACACACATGCAAAGTGCTGCGAAGAGCTCTGTTAGTTCATGACTATCATAGATACCCGGATTGGTCACATATTTGCCATTTTGCAGAGTTTGCTCAATAAACAAACATGGGAAAGTGGTGAATAGATGTGACTATTTAGACTTTTTAATATGAGTTCCACAATCTTTAAAAATATCATTGTTATCATTACAGTATAGAAATAATTGTCATACCAATCTATATAGCAATTTTCTTTTTTTTGGAGGGTTACTTGTCCTTTATGCTGATCACTACAGAGCGATGAACATTGCCAGTGTCCTTTTTGCCACAAGGGAGGTAAATTCCAGGTAAAAAGTGCATTTTAATGTAAGTCTTTGTACAGCATCAGATTGTTTTATGTACCATTTCAGGTGGCAAACTTTGCCTTAATCAATACATAACAGGGGAATGTGTTTAATTGGAAATGCAAATTTCTCCAAAATGTATTTTTAAAAAGCATGAAAATGAATGTGTGGAAATCGACTTGACTCAAGACAATCAAAGCAATGTCTAATGTCTTTAGGTCATTTGAAAGCAGACATATGCAGACTCTATTAAAATCAATTTTATAAGGTTATTACTGAATAACATTTCAGCCCATGAGCTTTTTCATTATCACTAACCTTTACGTTATTTGTTTATTGCTACCAAAGTGCTAAGTAGTGTGGAAGGAAATGGCTATTTTGTGCTTTCTGCAAAATTGCATTGTAACCTGCTAAGCTGTTATGAAAGCCCTCTCAAGAGATGTCAGAGGACACATGTTCACAGTGCTATCTATTCAAATTGGAAATATATAAAAGTTTCCTATATCCCATCTAGTTAATGGGCACCTGAGCGAGTGTTATATGACACTCCTGTTAGTAATAAAAGGGAGGTGAAGGAAGTGCATGAAACAGTTCATCGCATGATGTGGTGCTGAGCAGACCATGTATGATGTGAGATCCAAGGCTGGGACATCTGTGAGTGGATTGGCACACATGCAGATATGGTGAGTGTTATCCTGAGTCAAGTGTCAGGTATATTCTAAAAAGCTCTGTAAAGAGATACAGTATGTAAAGTAGATTTATGCTTATCCAGAAAATAGAGAGTGAAGGCCATGGTTTCAGGGTGACTAGCAAGCTAGGGAGGCACCTAGATGGAATTCCAAGGATGAGCTTTTGTAAAGGAACTATTAGATTACAAACAAGATGGGAGACAGAGCTTTAGATGATCTATTAAAAGAGTACTAAAGGCTTGTTCCTTCAAGGGGTGATTCTTAAGGGGGAAGTAGGAAATATTTACAGTAGGTAATTTATGCTCCAACACTGGCTCCTGCTTGGTAGAACTTTCTAATTTCTTCTGGTCTACACAAGTGATGCCGTCCTCTTTACTTCCTGTTCCTGTGTATTTTTTCTGAATTGATGCAAGTGCAGTATTAGTTTTACATCAGAAAACTGGTGTCAAACCTGGTACCGAAATTGGTGTTTTCTGACTCAAAGTATATATCTATTTGGCTATGGACATGATTGCTGTTCTGGTAAAAAAAAAAAAAAAAAAAATTGGATGAGAAATACACTTTTGTAATCACCTGACTTCAGCCAGAATTTATTATGATAAAGCTTCAGTGAATCTACATGTCAGTTGAAGCAAATGCCTCCCTAAATAGGAGAAGTAAAAGAAAACACTAAATAGAGAAAAGTAGTGTCTTAAAAGTACAGTGCCAAATTTCTTAAAAATTAAATATAATGTATATTAAAATGCACAAAAAAAACAATACAGTAACAATAAATTTGAAATTAAATGGCATATTGAAACAAAGATGAAAAAAACTTCTAAATAATCCAATGGATGTAAAATTAGTTCAAATATTAAATCAGCCTCTACAGCTCCACCGATGAAATGGTCAACCTGCCGTGGATGACCTGTGTTTGTAGCATGTCCCAATTTTCCAAAGAAAAATAACTGTAGGAGCACAAAAAAAAAACCCAACAAAACACAAGAAGGGAAGGAGGCTCCCATAAGTGAGACCCGTGAGAATTAAAATGATAACTCACCACTACAAGTGAATAAAGTAAATTGTAATTGTGATGAATACAGGGTGCCTGTCACGTATCATTGGTTGATTGTTCACATTCCTATGGGTATATAAGGCATGCTTTATTCAGAATACTTAAAATTTACTTTATTCACCTGTGGTGGCGTGTTATCTTTTTAATTCCTAATTCTTTAAATTCTTTAAATTCTTTGGGCCTCCTTTAATAAGGCTGCTGACTTCAGTGAGTGTAACCTTGCCTGAGCAAGAAGTTTATCTGCTCTTGTCTATGAGCTGTTTTTGCTGATAGAAAACATAATCACTTTGTCTGACAGTCATCATCCTGCTTCCTTGTTACTGTTCTGCAGTATTTCTAGGTTTTGTTCTTTAGTCTTCAGCCACAGCCCCAGTCTGACTTTCTACAATTGTTCCTGTTTCTGTCACTTTCCCAACTCTGACCTCTATCCAGTCCTGTTTGTAGCATTTCCTATGCCTGGGCAATTTTCTTTTTTTCTGTTCAACTGTTCAAGATCCTGCTGACAGTTACTTGCAGAGCTTCATCATTAACCAAGGAAGGGATGCCCGTGGGAGCTGTGACCTTTGAGCACCCAGCAGTAAAGCCCAAGTTCCTTGAGGTAGCTGAAACTAATAATAGATAATAAAGCATGCTTTGGTTTATTAAGCCAATATGGAGATTTTTCAGGTTCCCCTGATCAGCAGCTGAGTACTATACAATGCCGATGACAGACTTGTGTATAATACATCTATAAGGATTCTGTAAAATAGAATTAATATAATTATTGTTCAATCAATGCATAATGTTAATTACGTCTGTATCATTAACATTTAATATCTGTTTAACTGATTGCTAGGGATTTTGATAAATTGCTAATGTAAAACTGTTAAGGATTCTGAGAATAAATCATGACCATTGGCCACATGTGCTAAGAGGTTAATAATGAATCATGTAGATATGGAACAAACTTATCTTTCTTCCTCTTGGCATTTTAACACAACGCTCTAACCCCTTGAGCACCCCTGGTGTAAATATTTATTGCTATCTTCAATCATGAATATGGTGCATATATTAACCTTTACCTACTAATATTATTATGATAAAATACTCAGTGTTACAGGAAATTAATGTATTCTTATCAGAGAATGTTTGTCAAATACTGATACAGGGTCTTATTTTTTAGACTAGAAAAATTTTTACTTTGCTGTTGTACTGTGCTGAGACACCATAGGTTACAGATGAATAAGAATGAATTTTATTTTCTCCAACAAAAAGTAACAATGAACAGGGATTCTTTTAAAGGATGTTTGAAAGCTTGACCCTTGATCTGAGTTCTATGGTGTGATAGCAGCTCTCTCTATTTATAACAAAGTGCTACATAAGTATTATGTTAGAAATGAAATCCAATGAAATGTACAATGTATATAAATATCTACCATGTTTCTGCTATAGAGTTCCAGTTTCATAAATATTTCTTTTCACTTGCATGTAAGTGGAGATCTACTTTTGTGGCCCAAAACAATATAAAGAGGAGTAAAAAAAAAATATCAGTTTTATGTAGAGCACCAGAGAGACACGACTTTCAGTCTTCAGTAAGCACAATACTCCAGCCATTGCATTGGTTTAAATCCCATCATTCATCATGAGTTCAACTGGCTAAAATATGCTTTAAGTGATAGCTTAAGGACAAAGTTACCTTGTATATATCTGTTAGGGTTAGAAGCTGTTGTAGCATGATCTTACGGGACTTTGGTAACCCAGCATTAACAAGAGTGAAATTTTCTTTCTGTGCTAATTTCATCAAAAATAAGATTGTTAACCATATGAGGTAGAACACACTTTGGTAGGATGGTCCTGACCATCATCCAGTCATCTAAATCAGAGCACCACCAAGTGTGGGATTATGCTGACCAATGCAACCAATTAGATTGTATCTGGTTTGATTTGAATGAGCAGACCTATCTATGTATAGGCAATAGCAGTGGTTCTCATTAAGGGGGTAATTCACCAAAGAGTGAACTTACCCTCCGATCATTCGCTTCAGTACGCATAGCCTGTTATGCACTTGCTGATGTGCTGCACGCGGACGTCAGTAAACACTTTAAAGGGATTCCAGTCTCAGCGAAGCTCGTGAGGCGTCTCGAGTAGAGCCTCGCGAGCTTCGCCGAGACTGGAATCCATTTAAAGCATTCGCTGATGTCCACGTGCAGGACATCAGCGAGAGCATAACAGGCTATGCGTACTGAAGCGAACGATCGGAGGGTAAGTTCACTCTTTGGTGAATTACCCCCTTAAGGCTTAATATAGATGTGAAGTTTTCTGTTATTTTGGCACACGTCGAGTGATAACAAGATAATGGATGAAAGATGGATGAAACATTTAGAAATTTTTATTGTTTGGTAAAATGATCATAATGGTGCTTCTGTACTTTATTGTTTTGCTTCTGGGTATTGAGTATTGACGATATAGTCAGTACAGTTTCCCTAAAACAATGGAAAAGCAATAGTAAAATACAATATAGCAATCAACATCAATCTAAATAAGAAAAGCATTCCTAAACTGAAAAAAAGGCTAACCTATATGATTTGTTACATAAGACAATTCCAATAATGCCCATAGGTCTACATATTTCTTTGTAGCATTCATATGGGATTCTATGGTCAAGTCACTCTGGTTCTACCTCATATAACCATAAAAAGGGAACGCAGCACAAATTAATTTAACTTCTGGGAAAGAAGCAGTCGCCACCTTATAATATGTTAAGAGGTGAACTAAGATACAGTCCTCACCTCCAGTGTGTCATCCATAGAGCATTTAGAACTCTCCCTATTAATTATGGCCTATTAATTATGAAACGTTCCCCACTACTGGGGTACTGCTTCGAATTTACTTCTTTGACTTTAACAGATGAAAGTGATGAAGTAGGGGGCTGATGGTAGGGGTCCTGTTTGGTGATTGTATACTCGAATGACAAAGAAAATATAGTAATCAAGCGACAACATAAACTAGGAACACTGTTATGTTGCAAACCTTTTATTTTTATTAATATGCCCAATATGATTTAAACCTAATGTATTTTGTAAAGCATTTTTTTTTTTATTAGAAGAACTATATACTCCTTACTATACTGTGTTTCCTCATGGTTCCTCTGTCCGTGGTACTCGGCTCCCTACCATCCAGCATTGCACCGGTGACAAATCCCTATAGCAAAGTGAGCAAACGGAATTATACCAGCAAAGCTGCACAGTTTCATGTCAACGGGACAAGATTTGGGTTGAAATCATAGTATTGGCCATATTAATAAAAATTCAGTAAGAGGCTTTAAAAAGACAATGGCAAAGTGTTCACATTATACAGGGGACAATTTTTTTTTTGCTGCTGTTTGTGAAGGGGCATTATGTAAATCCCCCCATTTCTGAAGGATCTGCTGCTTTTTCTTGATTTACTTTGGTGTGTAAGGATTGGGGTGACAGCAAACCTTACAGCAGTATTATGGGTCTGTGGAAACCCTTTTTGTAAGTCATCTAATAAAGATATAGTTAGAATGACATTGTCTCCTTTAAACAGATCCATGGTAATCATAAAAAAATTACTTCAATTCACTTTGCTCGATCTATTTCCCATCACTAGGCGTCCGCTGCTGTTCTACTGACTGTGCCTGACTATGCATTGAATCGCGTCCCTCACTGTTTCCTTCTTAGATGAGAGAATACGCTGTTTAGTGAATAAGAAGTAGCAAATTCACACCTATCAGATGGAAGGCACGGGAACTTGCTACAATTTTACACTTTCATAAATAACCCTTTCAAAGAAGGAACTACTGTGTAAAGAACTGTTTTTATATGTTGGATCTGAAATGGAATTCTTCGATAAAAACAACGATTTGCAGGCGAGATATCATGATTACAATCTCATCACCTTTTTTCTTAGAATTTAAATTTATAAAAGCTATCATTTTTCCTTCGTAGACATTAAAAGGCCTCTTTTCTTTCATAGTCCATCCATTTATTTTATTTTATTTTTTTGCTACTGACTACTTTGAACACTACTGTAGAGAAAAATGGTTTCATCCATTGCAGTAATTAGACCTTTCAAGTGGCAATTGTCCTCAAGAGCCAGAGGTTAATGGGTTATGTCATTTTTCAGACATAGATTGAATTGACAACTTTAGCAACTAGAGTGGATCTTGCACTGCTGGCACTAAGTTAATTCTTTTTCACAGTATATCACATTTAATAAGTCATACTGGTTTATTCATTATCATCTATTCTTTTTCATTAGTACGAGAACTGTATTGATAAATCACAGTAACTTTTAATTTATTATATATATATATATATATATATATATATATATATATATATATATATATACTTTCTGAATAATTACTTCTTTCAGTTCACTACCCTTTTATACATAAATATAGCATTTTAAAATCTGAACTAGAATGCATTGACTGGTTGGACTGGTTTCTTCCAGTTGCAGCAAAAATAATTTATCTCTCAGGCTTTGGCAGAAAAAAAAAATGTGATTTTTTAAATTTATTTCTACGAAGCATATTACTGTTTTGGAGAACTCAACCACGTGTTCCACACAGACCTTGGTTGCTCAAGTGAACTGAAGCATGCTCTTTATAACTTATGACACAGTTCAATAATGCATAACCAGATGAGCTGGCATTTCTAAATCAACAATCCATAAACAACAATATGAGATGCTACATTTGTAATGCATAATGATGTCAGTGCTATAGTATGGAATCTGAGATGGTGTCTGGCAATCACATTCTGCCACTTTCCCTGCCAACTGCACACATTTGACAGCAGCTTGTGGATAAAACAAATATGAACACATACGCATCTGTATGGGGCATATTTGGGGGTGGTAATTACTAACAATCTTGTTAAAACCAATGATTTATGGGGCTTTAAACCAGGGATAGTCAATGAAATGGCAACTATAATATGCATTAACATACTCCCGGCCCCTTCCCAAATTTTACCAAATTTACCAACTGTGCATGTGCTGTGGATTGTGAGATGAATACTGATCTAGCAGCAGTACACTTATTATTGACTAAAGTCTGAATTGTCGAGTAAAGGTGTGAATTTGTCACTTCCCCATATTCTGGTATTCAGAAAACTCTGTGATGTGGTGAATTTGCCAGGTAACAATGGTCACACACTACACAATAGACTGCTACTCTTCCGGTCACAATTTCACTATGGGAATATTGTTGCGGTTGTGAATTTGCTATTGGAATTTGCTGTTTAGTCAATAAGGAGTAAAGAACCGAGGCATAGCTTCCCGAAGTGTTGACAATTCACTTTGACATCTGAATTCTCACTTTAGTTAATAACCCCCACAGTGTACTGCTGATACCCCTTCCCCAAAACATGTCATTTCTCCACATGTGCAGCTAGTCTTTTCCACTTAACAATCTCTGAATTATTAAATGCCCCTTTAATTTCCTCAGTGCTCAGTATACCAGTTACTTTTCCGCCATATTATCAGTTATTTAGCAGCTCGTCTTCAAATTTCCAGAGGTCTGTAGCTAATCAGTTTTACTATACATTACCCAGTAGCCCAAGTGATTTATTCATTGGTCAGCAGCTACCTTATTAACTTATAAAAGTAAGTAAGAAGCATATTTATTTGTCATCTATAACTACTATGTATCACTAGGTATTAAGGCACTAGAAATCTTCATGAGACCAGTGATTAATATATTTGTAATCTAATTTGTTGCATATTGTAATAGTGAAGGTGGAATAACCAAAACTTCCCTATTTCTGGTAACTAGGTCTGGCAGTTTTGTAAATGAAATGCATATTAATTTTAAAGTGAAGTGTTAATTTATCTGCAGAATTTTTGCCATTATTAAATGAGTCGTTTTATTTGTAAGTTTCTGTCTGATGTAGTGAGAGGAGAGCAGTTTCAGGGAATTCCCCCATCCTTGAAGAATTGAAATGAAGGTACCAGTGGTGGAAACATTTCTATTTCACATTCGGGGTTGTGAATACAGTGTTGTTCATAAAGAGAATGGTTTATGACACCACCATTGGCAGTCAAATCTAAACGAAAGCCATTAGTGTTTGAAAGAATCTCAGATAATGCTATAAGTGAAACTAGCACTGCCACCTTTCATGTAAGCATTGCAAGGTCTAACTTTTCCTACCTCATTTGTTCTGCAGTCATAAATAAATGGTTGGTAGCCAGTGTTCATAAAATTTTTTTTTAACATGCTATTTTTTTCCTCTGCTCAGGTGTTTCATGAAACACTGTGTTTACAATCTCACAAGATTCACAGAGTGGAAAAAAAATATTTGTTTAGAACACCTTAGCCTTTGACTTTCTGTTCTGAAGATTCAGAGGCTTCATTATAAAAGTCTGAACACTTGTTTAAAAGTCCAATTCATCTTATTCATCAGACTTTGAGATGTGACGAATTTGTGTCCAGTTCAACAGCTAATGTTGGTGATGGACTTTTTAAGTTCTTCACATTGCTTTGCGCCTATTCACAAAGGGTCGGAATATGTCAAAGTGGCAAATTCAGCAGGGCTTACTGCTCTGAATTTACTAGTTTGACTTTACTAGATCAAAGTGGCAAATTAGGAGATTGATGGCACAGGTTGGTTTGACGATAGTTCACTCAAAAGAAAATATAGACATCAATTGGCGTAATTTATTAAACTCAGAAAGATCGCTCTGGGTCTTTCCAACTTTACTGAGAGAAATATCGCATTGTTCTTGTGAGATTTTTCAAGATCTCGAGATTGTTTTTTTTCATTTTTTTGAATTTTTTTCTATGGAAAGGTAGCCACACTTTATCACACTTTATATTAGTAGCATGACTACTTTTCCATCAAAAATGTTGAAAAATCAGGATAGAAAAACTTGATCTCGAAATCTCAAAAGAAATCTCGCGAGAACAATGCAAGATTTCTCTCTGTAAACTTGGAAAGATCCAAGAGTGGTCTTTCCGAGTTTAATAAATTTCCAAGAGACAACATGAACTAGAATTATGGTAACATAGAAAGAGTTAGGTGCAATATTCACTTGATATAGTTATAAGGACACTGTAAATATGATGTCACTTTGCATGAAATACCATTCAGCGCTGTTTGCTTCTTCGTCAAGGGAATCCACCACTTAGCAAATAAAAAATAGACAATTCACATCTGTTGGAGCAAAGTGGTGCAAATTCACTGTGACTGTCTAATAACTTTTTGGGGAAAAAACAATTCTTTTTATTAAAGAAAACATTGTTTTAAGAAACAGAAACTTTTTTAAGCTGTTGAAGGTATTTTAAGAGCTTTTCAGCATATCTAGTATATATGCTTTTTTGTTTTATATATATATATATATATATATATATATATATATATATATATATATATATATATATATATATATATATATATATATATATATAAAAGTTAGGGTAGAGTGGTGGTGTTAGATAATTCACTTATTTATATTTATGCACTTATTTATGTTTACTTTTAAACCATGAGTTTCTCTGAACCAAGGAATTCTACCACCAATCCCCCTTCATGACAAGTATATTTACAACTGCTTTCTATAGTCCATTATCTCAGTAGAATACCTTCTTGCCTGTAGTCAATATTGTCTTGAACTTGACCAAAGGGAAGAGAATAATCCTCCCAAAAGCTTGCTTATTTAAGAAGACTGTTAGTACAATAAAAAAGGTATCACCAAATACTGCAATACTCATTATATATATTGTAAGCAGGTCTGTGGGAAGGTAAGAGATGAAGTGTATGTGCCGTTTAGACTCCTGTCAACTCTGGCATAAAAACCCTAGGAATAGTCGAGACTGACATGGTTAACTGTCAGTAGTTTTGTTAAACTGGAGTTTTGGGCCCAGGGTTTAGGAGTGGCTGAAGAGTTTTGGGAGGGAAGGCCATTCCTATACTCCATCTCTGGGTTATTCTCAATTAGAGCACCTGTGCCAGGTTTTAAAAACACAAGTGTAGCTAGGGAAAGGGAGTCTCTTTCAGTGTATGTCTGGCTGTGCTGAGGTGTGGTTAGTGGAAAAACCACTGGGACTCCGTGGAGTGAGATTTATGGACAAAGAGGTTCATGTTTGTGAGAAAAGTCTGAAAACCGATGTTATTTGTTTTATGTTATTATTTTGCCAAGTGAGGCTGGATTTCTGTGTAAGTTTTTGATTTCCTGTAAAATAAAAACGAATCTTCAGAAAAAAACCTGTTTAAAATTAGTTATTGGAAAAGACTACTGCAGCAAGTGAGTGAAAATCCCTACAATATATATATATATATATATATATATATATATATATATATTGCACACTACCATCCACATCATTGGTACCAATTATAAAAATCAAAGTGTCCAAAACAAGCTAAAACTTTCAAGAACTTAATACCTCAAACAACTTCACATACAATAAAACTATACTATACATTATATACAAACTATATAATAAAAGCAACAGCGCCATCTAGTCAGAAGGAATATTTAAGTGCAATAAAGTTATATGATAGATTTCAGATTTCAAAGGGAAAATATAGTTTCAGTTTGATGTGAATGTGATGTGAATTCCCTCAGTGAATTACAGTGACGTCAGTCTCATCAAATCCCACTAATTGTATTCTGTGAATATTCCATCTATTTCTATGTCACCTTGTCCCTAGTTTATGTTGTCACTTAGTTTTAGTCGGCATTATCCATTTTAAATGAATAGGCACCTTATGCCATAATGGAGGTCTGCCATCAAGATCCTGATTTGGTAAAAGTCAAGTGGATGAATTCAGAGCAATACATCTTCTCTAATTAGCTCCATTGACAGACTCCATCACTTGAAATATTTGAAGTACCTGTGTGCGCACACGTGAACTAATGCAGAGTGCTCCATAAGAGCACAACTGTTGTAGTCACCTGAGCTATGAGCTCATTTTATCTAGGGGTGATTAGGAAGGGGGTTGCTACTTACCAATACCAGTGTTAGGCTTCAGCACTGTCCCTACTCTTACCTGCATTACTGAAATCTTCTTCTCATGATAACTGACACAATCCTCTCTTCTTCTTGTTCCTGTCTGTTTAGCAGAAAACAGCAGGAGCAATCTGGTACTGCACTTGCTCTTTTCATCAGCACTGGAGCCTAACATTGGTATCGATAAGTTGCAACCCCCTCCCCTTTCCTAATCACCTCTTTATTGAGGTGTAGTGATCCATAGCAACCAATCAGCGGTTGACTTTTATTATTCTAACCAGTAATCTATACCAGTGAATGCAAAATATAAGGGGGTAATTCACCATTGTGCGAAGTGAG
>WMED01023456.1:0-10865 GCA_019650415.1 Pipa parva
TACTCTACATCACTGAAACTGGAAGGCTGCACACTGACTAGGAAAGCCTGTACTCTACATGGGCTTTAAATGAGACTATTTCAGCTGTGAAAGAGCAATGTAGTCTCCAGTTATACTCCTTCCCTTCCACTGCCTTAAAGAAAATGAGGGAAAAAAATGAACCACTGTCATTGCACTTCACTCCCTTCCATGGGTTTTTTTCCCACCACACAGAAAGTGATAGTTGCTTGCCTTGGATGCACCTCTAATAAATCTGCCCATGGATCTATTGCTGCCAAGTAAAGCAAACAGCAGTCAGGACCCCCTGACATTCTTCATTCAATTAGTATAAAACACCAGAAGAATAATTAATAAAAAAAACAAAACACTGAACATCTCCAGAAAAAAATAAAAGATTCCCAGAAGTGCCTGCCTGGGGAAAGGAGATACATTACCAGGCGCATAGTGAATAACGTGCAGGGACGCGGAAGCCGGTAGCTGGCGTGTTCCTCTGGAGCACTGGGCTGGATGCCTAGCTGCTGTCTGGCAGGTGATTGGGAGAGAGAAGCTCTAGAGCTGGAACACATTCACAGCATCAGAAAGCACGGAGGGGGGGGGGGGGGGGGGGGGGGGGGGGGGGGGGTGAAGAAGAGCCAGTGTACAGCTAAATAAGGCACTCCCTGGCACTTCTCCAGTTCAGCACTATACACTGAGATACCAGGAGAGTAAACGACTGTGCTGCTGATGCTGCTGCTGAGGAGGAGACAGCTGTGTTATATATTCACATTGATGCTGAGCCTTCCTGCAAAACTAAGAAGCTCTCAGCCTCTGTTAACCTCTTCATTGCCTGAGTGCTTAGCTACTCCTGTTCTATAAATAAATAAAACACATTTAAAAGCCATCCCACATATGACTGATTAGTCTCTGCCTATATATATAATGAATCCATTAAAACATTTAGCACAGTGAATTCTAACAAGAAGTGTATATTGCACCTGTTTGGCTGCAACCCAATTACAGTTCCCAGCATTCTCATCCAGACTTGGTTTTGATTGCAGCAATTTCAGTAACAGCTGGTAAAGCCACTACTGAGATGATAGACTGCAATGCTTGCACAGACTACTACAGGGTTAACAATACAGCTTTGATTATATAAGCAGCAGGTTTAGAGTCTTTTCAATGTCCCCTTAAAGTGCTAGCCTTTGGCCAAGTGTAGTTGAGATGGAGGAGAGTTTTGGGACTTAAAGGAAGGGGGAGTGCTATTACATCTTTACATATATTTTCACTTACCACAGGTGTCTCTCTGGAATATCTGATTTAAACTGGAGTGGCAAGGATTAGTTCAGTCTTTGGGTTCTTACAATGACAAATTATGTAGATGAAGCAATATGACAGGTGGTATTGTATGCAGCCTGAAAGCATATTCATGATACATTAGTTCTGTAACAATACTCCATAACAAAAAGAGCTGATCTAGTGGCACAGAAATGTAATATGCTGGAGGCTGCTGACCTACATCACAGGTAAAATATAACTATAGGGCTTTTACCTCCTGGGATTAAAGGCATTTTGTCTAGGACTTTTTCCTTTTGAAATACTGCACGGCATACATTTTATGGTACATTGTAGGAATTCAGTCTGTGTTCTATTCAGACCAGTTGTTAAGAATTGCACATAATGAATGTTCATGGTAATAAATTTTTCATTTTTAATTAAAGGACGAATATAAGCAGTTTACAAGAAGGGATTATTTTTGTTTTCTTTTACATGTTCAGTAAAACATTTCTGCATAGCTCATTCTATATAGCTTTACTAATCTGCATATTTGTATTTATTAGTATAATTGGAAGCTGTTGTACACTGTCTATAATGAGTACATTGAGAAACATTGGCCCTCTACTGGTCAGTTTAACATGACCGCGACAGAAGGTATGCCTTTAATTTAATGAACAATCATTCCTGAACTGATGATATTATACCTGAATATTTCCTGTGCCTAGTTTTTCATTGGGACGAAAACCCAGCACAAGTTTGTTTTTTTTGTTTTTTTAAATCAGTCAGTGTTACATCTCTTGCTATTTACCTTATGCAAATGCCGTAAAATTAATATATATTTAATCTGTGCCTACAAAATAATTAAACGTTTACTACAAAGTATAACATTTAATTTGACATTTTTGGCTTTCTAGGGCACTTCATAAATATGTAACATCTAAAGCACCAGAGAGAAGAACTAATACACAAACAACATGGCTGCTATCAGTAAAGCTAGAAACGGACAGAAACACAAATCATGAATTTAACTTTAAAGGTATCATTATAATAAGTTCCGTATCTTCATAACTGCCATGGGAATTTAGATTTTTCCAGTGTCTGGGTAGGGCAATCTTTAAATAACAGAAATAGTTTTAGTGAAAATTCGGAGAAGATGAGATTGACCATCTAACAGACATAGGTATGCTTTAAATAAAATAAAGATTTTATTAAATACACGGTGCATTCAAACTAGATAAAGGCTGGGTCAATTGGTTGTTATCAGTCATCAAATACCATGTTTCTGTGCACTGAATATTTAATTGTCTTGCGGGTGCAGTAAAACACACATGGAATTTTAATTCAATACACATTTGAAGCAACTGAGAATTTTTACAGACACATATAAAATGTATCTAAATGCTATTTTCGGAGTTATAATAAATTTCTATGTATATATTCATATAGTGTTGCTCATTTCAGTTGGATACAGTTTGTAGCTGTATCTGTTTTTTTAAATTGCAAGATCGCTTAATAGTGTAGATCACTTAAGAAAGGTGAAATATGAAATATGTTCACTATCAGTTACTTCCTAATTTGTTTGCATTGTTTGGTGTGTAATTGTAATTCCGTTGAACAACAATACACTTTGGGTACACTAACATACATTCCAGTCACAGAGTGGACAAAGGGAAACTAAATGCAGTGAAAATTTTAATTCTATCTGCTTGTTTCCCTGGCAATATTTACATGAGCTGCTCTTTAATCATGACCTTAAAGTGCTCTCAGTGTCCTCCCAGCAGAGTGAGGTCCCAGCATCTTTGAACTTAGCCCATCTCCTGATACCCAAGCACAAGCACCCCACATACCATCAGTTCTAAAAAGGGGAGCAGCCTTTAGTGTTCTTTTAAGGTTAAAAATACATATGCCCATCAAGTTCCATCTTAGAAAAATCTATTTTTACTAACCTTTTAGGAAGGCAATATACAATTTAATTATTATTGTGCTGATCAGATCACTTATTTATTATAAGAATATGCTGTATTCATATTAATACTGTCTCACAGGCTGTCAACAGTTTAAAGAGCAATATATTCATTTCCAGGGTTAAGTTACTCACTTTACAGAAAATGTGTAAATATTGTATGCTTTGGAAAACTACCTTTTACAACTGCATTTCTATATTTATTATTTTTAAAAATTTGCTAAAACAGTAAAGAATATACAGCAAGCACTGACAGGGCTGGTTCTACCGATGGGTGATGTGGGCGACGGCCCAGGGCGCAATCTATTTGAGGGGAGCTGTCGCCCACATCGCCCATCGCTAAACTTGACCTACCCCCAACCAAGCACCCCCCCTGCCCCATGACACCCCTTCCCCTGCGTTCGCCCCCCACTCACCTCCAACACCGTTCCAGCAACGCACCTCCTCTGATGAGGTAAGTTGAATGCGACGGCGCTCCTTGGCTGCTTCGGGTCTTGTCGGCTGCATTCGGCAGCTGCCGTCAAGACCCGAACATCTAAGGAGCGCCGTCGCATTCAACTTACCTCATCAGAGGAGGTGCGTCACTGGAACGCTGTTGGAAGTGAGTGAAGGGGGGGGGGCGGGGCAGGGGGCATGGCCCAGGGCGCCAATAGGGCCAGAACCGCCTCTGAGTACTGTAGTTTATAATTTCTGGTAGCATAATCCAATGAATAGTTCATGTTGCATGAAACCTACTTTACAGAACACCTGAAAATATTACAGTTTCTGGTAATTTACTGTAGACAGGCAAACTATGGGAAGTGGTTTTGGGGGCAGTTAAGTAAAGGCTGTTGGATGGAGGTAGTAAACTTGATAACAGAAAATCTAACTTCATAGATCTCAGAAGTCACAATGATCCCAAGACTTTATAAAGATGACTTTGGGGGTTATTCACTAAAGTCCGAACTGTTGCGTATAGGTGTGAATTCGCCAGATAAAGACAGTCGCAGTAGGCTGCTACTGTCGCAGTCGCGTCTTTATGATGAGAATATTGTCACAGTCGCAACTTTATTATGGGAAAATTGTCGCAATTTTACCTTTAAAAAATTGTTGCCACTTTAAAATGGGGAAATTGTCGCGGATTTGCTATGGTAATCCACTGTTTGAGAATTCGACAGTCGAATTTGCACCTTAGTGAATAAACTCCTTTGATTCTGGGGGGTTATTCACTAAAGTCCGAATTGTTGCGTATAGGTGCGAATTCGCCAGATAAAGACAGTTGCAATAGACTGCTACTGTTGCAGTCGCGTCTTTATAATGAGAATATTGTCCCAGTCGCGACTTTATTATGGGAAAATTGTTGCAATCTTAACTTTAAAGAATTGTTGCGACTTTACAATGGGGAAATTGTCTTGGATTTGCTATGGGAATCCGCTGTTTGCGAATTCAACAGTTGAATTCACACCTTAGTGAATAACCCCCTTGAGTCTTAGACACTTTAATATCAGCTTTATGTAGTTTTGGACTGAACACAGGAATAACACCCAGAGTTCCAGGCCTCAGCAGACCCTTCTGGAGTTTGAAATCTGCAGCATTGTTGGAGTCTAAAAGGAGGAAGGAAACAATTAAATAATAGGATCTTCAAAGTGGAATTACAAGACACAAAAAATATTTTTGTTAGTGGACCCCTGCTCTCTTGTTTCCTGGTGGTTCCCTGATCTCTTGCTTTCTGGTTGGCCCTTGATTTCCTGTTTCCTGGTGGGCCCTATCATTGTAGTCCAACATTGATTTTTATGTGAAAAAATGTCTCTAATGGGTCTCCCTAGCAGAAAACCTCCTGGGAGTTCAAGCACTGCCCCAAACCCACCTGCCACAGCTTTTGCAGTTTGCAAAAAGCCCTGATGCTTATTATTGTAAAAATACACAGGTACAATTACTGATTACTCTGCATTTCTGTATATTCCTAAGGTACTTTAATAAATCCTGTCATTACTTTTAAGGATCTCAAGAGGCTGTTATCAGCTTTCTTCAGTTAGCAAGCAGTAGTGTTGGGTTAATGTTAACTAGTGCTCTCACTGATACTTTGATAATGTCTCCTCCATAGTAGAAGTGGCACCTTCTTCTGTTTGAATGCCTGCAGTGCAAATGCAGTTATGCCATCCCTGCTAACATGCAGTACATGGTCCATTGATTTGACCTACATATTCAATAGATTGGCAGCATCATGAGACCTGAAGGATCCATGGCAGTCATAGAATTGCAAGTTATCCTTGCAATAAACGGCTCCATACTTTCAGTGTATTCAGTATTCTGCTGTATTGCTGTCTAGCCTCTCTAAATCACCCTTGCCAATGCTGGCATGCTACCTTGCTTACTGTACCAGATATTCAAGGCAGGAGCTTCCCAGTGGTGGGAGAGACCCAGTGCAGATTTTCCACAGGCCTAGGATATATCAGTAATGGCCCTGATCCATGGACCATTGCCAAGAGCCCAAATGGACTAATAAATCCATCCATGAAAAAGAAGGTACCAATGCCCTAGATTGTGCCAGCCTTCATGAAAGTGATTTAAAGGATATAAGGAGTGAAATATTAAAAGGAGAGAGATGGGGGTGAAAGCATAGACACTGGTGTTGAAAAGGAGTATACATTTTATTTTTTAGAAGGGTCCTATGAAATCTATGAAAGCAGCCAAACAACATGTTTGATCTGTAAAGCATTTTAGCAGGATTTGTTGTGTGGTATTTAACACATTTCTCTACAGACAGATATGTTCACTTGAATGGGCTCACCGGATTTTTTTTATTAAAGAATGTGCAGCTTATTTTTGTAAGTTTTGCCGTTATTTTCATTTTATATCATGTCAATACAAGTACCGTAAACAAATATTCAGAATTTAAAGGTTTGAATTGAAGTTTGAAAATATATCTCCAGTCACCCTACCGGGTGTAGATGCTGTGCTGCACTTTAATTAAAAAAGGACAAGCCAGGGACAGTTTCTAGATAGACAGGGAGAGTTCAAAAAATGCAGGGAAATCCTATAAAGGTCTGAGAACTGCTCTGCAGAGAAAATACATTGCACCTCCCCTGCACAGGTATAAGGACAATCCCTGAATAGGCAGGCTAATATTTTCAAACTTAGCCCTGCAAAAATTCCTTATCCAACTGTCCTTTTTTAAGGCAGACTAGGAACAGTGGCATGGATAGGAAGGGTAAGGGTGTGCTGTTGTGACATACAGGAATGATTCACTTTTTCTTTCTTTTGGAAGTTTTATCTTTATTTTAAAAAAATGTGACAAAGTCAGATTATTCAGTAATGGATGAGACTCCTAAGCATGTTCACAGTGCATTCTGTATGGCTCAAGTCTTTTTTTTTCAGTTTTCTGGGTGTAATTGTTTACATGGGTAGAAAGCTGGTTGTGAATCCTCCAGTGCACATTGTGACACTTCTGGAAAGGCAGAGCAATCTTGCATTGCTGTGAAACACAGAGCTGAGCACTTTTTATTTTTTTTACGTTTTGGAAGTTTCATTATTTTCTAAAAAAAATGTCTGTTATTCAAATTGTTCACAAAGGAACACGTTGAGCTAACTATGGTCGGTTACAGTGACTTTTACATGGCTTGTGCCATTTGTCAGTTTTCCACTATTTTTGATTATAAAAGATTATAAAGTAAAATTGCCCACCTGGGGAAAACAATTGTTCCACGTCCTTTCAAATTTCATGAACTATTAAGTCATGTTGCATAGGAAGTTCCTGAAAGCCTCCAATTTCCCTGTGCATCCGTACAATGAGCTATGCAAGGCTGAAGCCATTTGTTATTTTTCTGAGGGAAGAATTTCATCTTGTGTGTTTTGTTTTGTGGTTTTAATATAGCTAGCAATTGCAGGCCTCTAGACAATCAGAAATACCTGAAAACTGACAAAAGGCCTAGGCACTATAAAAGCAAGTAAATTGCAGGCCCCTATGGCATCCAAATGACGTGAATCACTGTTTGATAAAAAGGCTTGATGTTCTGGTTCTTATCTGACCCACCTGAAGACTGGCCTAATGTGGGAGGCATAAACCCATTTTTGTTATGAAAGATTAATACAGAAGGGGGAAAAGACAGAAACACAGTAAGGATATTCATATTAATAATAGAGGGTTCATTATTATAAATGTAATAATTACATTGCTCTGTTCCATTTGCATTTTTCAGTTTCCTTTTTAATCATCATTCTATCTCCTAACCAAAAGAAGTGAAAGCAATTATAGAATCAAATATTCTTTTCTTTTATCCTTGAAAGATTTTATGGACCACTCAGTCCATCATGCATTTATGATACTGTATATAAACTGAAACTGCATGATCTAAAAACAGAAATCTAGCAATTTTCACTTGGTCCTCCGTAAACCTGTAATACTATAAATCCTATTTTATAAGCTATTAAATGAAGTTCTGCTTTTCTAGAAAAAATTTATTTTATGAGTCCCGAGCATGTAGAAATGTTTGCAATGCTTTTAAAGGATATATTTCTTAAAACGTATCTAATGCAAAGATTACTATGTAAAATATACTTATTATAAATCTTCCTTTTTTACAAGGGTGGCACTGTTCATTCTCGTATCACATTGACTGATGGAGATGGATTAACCTTTTTGGAAAAGATTAGACTGCTAATGATGAGCTTTCAAAATAGACAATTTGCAGTATAAATGGGGTGTGTAACACCAAGAACATGGGGTCCCATATATCAGGTTGTGGGGATGCTCCATGATTTCTGATGGAAACCATGACCACCAGTTTGCACTTCCAAGTGAACCAAGCTCCCATCTCCAGTACATTAGATGTCTTGGCCCATTCTCCTATCAATTCCACTGTCGATTTTTCTCTTTCCCAGAGTCCTGTTCTGTGCATATTAAAAGTCAGCAGGATTGTTCCTGTCTTTCAAATGAGCTGGTCTGAAAAGCCTGAAAGGAAATCATTGCAACCTGTTAATTCATACAAGCTATTTACACAGCTGTGGGGAATTAGGACATAAATCACAATTTTATCCATGTTCTTTGCAAAGACAGACTTCATTTTTACTCTCATTTTCAGCAGCAATACAGTGCAGCTCAAGGCATTAGCAAACATCAGGCTCTTTCATCTGACGGTATCTCCCTCTGCACATCCTTACCTGGAGGCTAGAACCTAGTATGATGCTGATGACTACTTCTCAGTTGTCATGGGAAAGACAGACTAGGGAAGGAGGTGCAAGGAATGATATATGTTATATGTTTCTGCTTTTATTGTTTACTGTAAATGCAAATGGTTAAAGACAAAATGCAGATATTTTCTAAACCAATGTGCTGAGTAAAGTGTGAATAAATGTTACTTATCGCTTTTCTAAATAACTCCCAATATCCAGTACAGTAAATTAGAGGAAGGGAAATGTACCTTTTGAAGGGTTGGTGTTGGATCTGCTCCATAATTCTTCTTGAACTTATATAGGATATACAGAATTGCAAATAAAAAGAGAACAATGTATTGGTCTTGAGTGTTAGGGTCAGTAAAGCACTTAATTTATAATGTGAGGTATTACATTAGCTGATTTTTAAGTATATTGATTTCATCATCTCCCACTGAGCAGAACAGCTATGGTATATTATTAATATATGATTAAAGCTAACATTTACATTAACAAAGATTATCTTAAATGGGTTAATATATATTATATTGGGTCAAATGGTAATTGCACTTCTTATCATTGCTTTCTCTGCAACTAGACCACTATGCCAGATGCAGTATTTAATTTACGTCATCTTTACCACAATATATGAACTAATCATAGGTAATGTGATCCTGTCTTGCACCCATCCACAAGGCTTACATTCCACTCACATGTTAGCTACCCTGGTTCCAAGGTGTGGGCTTTTCCTTACAGGGCATACAATAATACAGTTACATAGGTTGGTTTATAGTCCAAGAAAAGACATGATTTATTTGGCACTCCTTTACTTATACAATTTATGCTGCAATAAAATTGATTGCTTTTTAACAAAGACATTTTAGTTACACAGATTTTACAAAACTTGTATAAGCTAATGCATCCCTTGCATGATCATTGATTTAATGTAATAAAATTCAAATCTGTATTTTGGGGTGGAGGTCTGGGTCATGCCCCATTTCAGTTGTCTCCTCTATCTATATGGTTGAGCATACCTGGGAACCTGGTGACTCTCCCTGCTCTGGAGTTACATCCTACATGGACAGTGCACAAAGCTTAAGGAAGTGATTCATTTCAACACAAGGGGTGGGTCTAATGGGTTGGGAACCATTTGGGTGGATTTGGGGGCTAAGAGGGGTGAGATTTGGGCAGGAGGGGTGGACTTTGGGCCGGGTAGGAGAGGAGCTTTGTATTTTACCTTCAGACCACAGAACTTGAACGTTTTCCAGGAGAGCCGGTGTTTGCTTTGCAAACCCAAAGTCTCTGGGTGAAACCTAGCAAGTTCCCAGCACTGAGGATGAGCAAGAAGATAGAGGTAAGTAGCTGGAGCAGTCACATGAGTTTAGCAGATGAGGCAAATGGTGAGATGTAGGTGGGATTAGAATTAAAAAAAGTAAGTGTAAGTGTTAAATAATGTACAATTTTGTTTGAATCCAGTCTACACTGCACTATTTAACTTGCCTGGTTTGTTCATGAGAAATAAGTCAGCCAATTATAAGAAAAAAAGTCATTTTAATTAGTCTAATAAAACAGACCCAACAGGGATCACAGTAATTGCTGTCACGAGAAAGAAACATGAACTATACACAGATGTCTGGTAAGCCAGAAAGATCTGCTAAGCAAAACTGTCTGTGATTTCACTGTTCAAAAGTCTCTTTAACACTCAAAGGCAGAGAGATATACAAGGGCACTGCGCCCTCCATCATTTATTAAATATGTTTTATTATTCACATAGATAAAATGGCCACAGTATTGTAAACAAATCACACAAATATTGTTTCTTGGTAGGGTAGCAGATGGTTATTTTATGGGCCAAGATAAAGATATAAATAATGATTAAAAATGACTAGGAATGCCAACCTTACTGTATAACTAAATGCAGTTTTCTATAGGCTTTTATTTATGTAGCTTGACACAATATGAAATGATTGCACCTGTAGATATAGATAGATTTGTAATTGCACAACACTTATATTTCCATAAATGTACATCAGTGATTACGGTACATTTTCCACATAATGAAATATACCTGTCACTTGATAAATGCTTTATAATTACATGTAAAATATAGATATTGGATTTTTAAAAGCCACCTTACTTAAAAATTCGATATACTTAGGGGATAATTCAGCAATGTGCGAAGTGAGCTCCGGATCCTCTGCATCACTTCGCACACACTGTTATGCACTCGCTGATGTCCTGCACGCGGACATCAGTGAGCGCATTACAGGGATTCCAGTCTCGGCGAGACCAAAAGAGTTGCCTCGCCGAGACTGGAATTCGCTCGCTGATGTCCGCATGCAGGACAACAGCGAGCGCATAACACCATTTGCGAAGTGAGCTGAAGGATTCGGAGCTCACTTCTCTGAATGGTGAATTCCCCCCTTAATGTTACTGTCCTTTATATGGGTCTCTGATACTGTACCGGCTGGGAGGTTACTGCAGCCACGGCTCAACTTTAAATCTCCTAATTGGCAGC
>WMED01023458.1:0-11443 GCA_019650415.1 Pipa parva
CACAATGTGCCACTAACTGTATATAAGTGAATATTACATCCCTTTCTATGTCTCCCTTACAGAAGCAGACGATATCTAAAAATTTATATTATTAAAGATTAATTTCATAACACATCCATTTGAGAAATGCAGAGGTGGAAATATATAAAGAAAAGAAAATGAATGTAAATAATGGAAACTCTGAGTGAAAATTACTAAAGGTGAAAAAGATTTATTTTACTTTTTGCTCATTTTTGTGTCAAAAAACAGGTGAAAAGGTAAAACCTTACATTTTCACAAAATGGGGGAAAAATTGCCAAAAAAAATTGCCTAAAAGGTCAAAAATTTAAATTCCAACCTTTTGCCCATTCTTAGGAAATAACAATCTTTGGCAAAGAAGCAAAGTCAGAGAAGTTGCAAAATTGTTGCAAATTTACACATCTATGTAACAGCACTGTGCTGGATAACCCCACCCCCCCATCTCTTGTGACATCCTCTCAATTATTGGTTTGTGAATTGCATGTGATCTACTACTGTCCCCATAAAAACCCTAATATGGTCATAAAGTATTACTGAGTAGCCTGACCAAGATATAATTTCTTATAGACCAGTGACAGCGAACCTTTTTGGCATCAAGTGTCGAAAAGGTGATGCCACTCATCAGCACCATCCCCCAAAGTGCCGGTGCTGAGGAGTGAAATCATTGTGCCTGCGTCAGGGAAGGAGCACTCCTTCAGTGTAGGCTGTGGATCCGACCTGAGAACTGCCAGGTTGGGTCCGCGGTCTGCACTGAAGGCAGTGGTGGCAATGGCGCACGTGCCCACAGAGAGGTGTCTGTGTGCCATCTCTGATACATGTGCCATAGGTTAACCAACACTGCTATAGACTGTCTTAGTTTTTTTGTTTTTAACACAAATGTGTTATATTTTTCTTAGTGTGTTTCCCACTACTATAAAAACAAAGAAAGCAACATTATAGCGACAAATTATCAGTTGTTGCTAGTGTAGCATCTCAATGGCGTTTTCATTAGTTTTTTATCTGTGCTTCATTTTGGTGAATGTGCACCTGCTGTTTGTTTTTAAAAAATTCAGAGGAAAAATGTGTAACCTCTGCCTTAGATGTGGGCTACAAATTTCACTAGTAAATTGATTAGCACTGTATCTGCTGTGCTGTAACTGAAAAAAAAATAATCCAGTAGAAAATGTCATGTTACAAAAAATATTTAAAATATTATGCAACAATATAACACAAATCATAAATGACTAAATAAAAGAATCCATCCAATCCTAACCTGCAAACCAAAGAAAAATGCATCGTATGTATTGTTGATACCATTCCAGACCAAACTTTGGTCACCCAAGTTACTAATTGCCGTATTCTATACCAAGGTGTCACAATAGGGGTTGCAGTTGTTGCTGTTGAGATAAAACCTGAGCCCCCAGGGCCTGGGCACTTTTGTTATGTCACTGATATCAAGGCAGATAGAATATAAAAAATAAAGATGTTTAAAGGTGTTAAATCACATGGGCATGTAATAAATCTAATTCTAGTTGTATTTACAGCTGTTGTAAATTGTGGCACAGTTGTGACTATACAGTGGGTTTCTGACACTTGTTTGGCTAGTTCCAAATTTGTACAAAATGTGATGACTTTTTTGCGGAACTAGGAAAATGCTCAGTATCTTCCCAGTTATTATTAAGCCTAGTGACCGGAAACAACCCAATTAAGATTCCAGTTACCATGCCTTTTTTATGCAGATTTAACCAGGTTTTTCAAATAGCATAGCAGTAAACGATTCAAATGTTTTGAGTAACCTGGCTATGAAGCACTTGGGAAAGGGCGTTACGATGAATGATCGTGCTAGCCTTTCTTAAATGAAACTATTTGGAATTTAAAATATCATGTAGCTGCAACTTTACTTACGTATCTATAAATGCATGAAAGCTAGGCTTTACAGAAAAATGTCAGAAGTGGAATTCATAAGCAAAGATGCAAATTTGCAATGATGTTGCAACCTATAGCGACATCACCACCAGGTCACCATCCTGCAGTGCTGTACTTTTGTGTCTCTCCAGAGTACAGAAACAGTCACCGGAATCTAAAAGAGGCACTGGGTTTGGAAACTGGCTGGGAATCCTAGGGGTATGAGCCCCAGTCATAGCCTCAGTCGCTGTGATCCCCAAAGCAGTAGAGGCAGCAACTTTTTTCAACCTAAAACTAATCAACTACATCTGTACCAAATGACAAAATAATCTAACCCAACATAGATATTATGTCAACCAGTTACCTTGCAGTCTCTCTCCATTCCACATCTTCATGTACAGTGAATAGTTCATTTAGTTGAGTAAACAACAGAGGGTGAGTTTCTTCATTCTCTTCTTCTTCTTCTTCTTCTTCATGTTCCCCCAGCATAAACTCCACTACATCTAAAGTTGGAGATACATTATGGCTGAAGATGCTGCGATTTGCTGATTGAGATATAATGATTGAGTTTCTGCTTCTCAGACCATCCGATCTGCCACAGCTCCTGTTATCCAGTCTAGCTGATTCTGTTTCTTGACAGGCCAGAAACGCTTCATTTTCTCCAAATTTCATTCTTGTAAGGGCCTGATGTCTTCAATCACAAGCGATACTAATAAAGAAATAGCCCAGCCCAGCCCAGTTTATATATTACACTGCTGTTTTCTAAACAGTCTTTTCAGTTTACTCTAAACAGGCTAGAGTCATGAGAGCATCTGTACATTTGTAACAAGTTTCTCAAAAATACTAGCTTGTTCCAAGCAGATCTAGCTGCAATTTGTAAAGATTTGCTTACATAGAAACAAACCATCAAATGTTGACATACTTTAAAAAGTGGCATGAGAAAAGTAAAGTCAGTGTTTGTAAAAGGAGAACTAATACATCAAATCAAAAATTAATTTGTTGAAAAGTTGTTCTGTGCTTGAATCTATGTAGATATGTAAAGGCCCTTCACTGCTCCCAACTACAAGCCTTTTGCACCACTGCCAGGTGCCACCCCTCCTGATGCATCAGTGTTGTAAGCATGTTTAACTGATGTCATTGATGATGTGCTGGGAAGGCAAGATGGTGGCCAGTTTATCTACATTATGGACTGTATTTAGTAAATATGTAACATACAGATTCTGGCTGCTGGGCAATATTTTCAAAAGCAAATTAAAAAATAATATACAAAAAGGCTCATCCAGAATTCAAGGGACTTATACCATTTATTGAGCACAAAAGAGCACATATGAGGATGTAAGTACCTTTTCATCATCCCTAGAGTCCTTTGTTTTAGTCTGAAATTTAAGAATGAGCTTATTTAGCTTAAGTACATCATGAGGCTTCCTGCTGGCCATACATGTAGCATTTTTCAGAAGATTAAAATAAGATTCATGATCTTCAAGCACTCAAAGTAATCTTACGGCCTTGCCATTAACATGTAAAACATATCAATGTGTAACATTTGGCTGTTAAAATTATTATTTTAATACGTTTGGAAAGTTTCCAATAGCATGTCTGCTACTTTAAATGAATGCAGTCTGTCCAACTCAACAAATGGAAAGTTATTTCCATTGTGGTTGGACCATAGCCAGCCCTTCAGTGTACAGTGTATGGTCTGCTTAAGAGAGTTATTCATCAAATTATTAATTCAACTGTTAAAGTTAATTCATATCATTTCTGCTCACTACACTCCGATCATGCATTCTCTACCCCTTATTCACTGAACAGAGGATTCTCATAGTGAAGATACAAACAGTATCTGTCTCTTGTGTAATATGGCGTAGTCAGCTGGATAGTAGGAGCCCTGCAATCACCCACTAATTTGCCACTGGCGAATGCAACATAATACACCTTGTCGAATTCGCTACTGCAACTGATTCAATGCTTGATAAATATTAGAATTACCTGTGCACATGCATGCAAAGTGCTCTGTAAGACTGCAACTGTCATAAACTTGTCAAACTGGTCTTGAATTTGCCACATTGCAGTTTTGCTATAGCAATTAAAATAAATAAATAAATAAGAGAGATATAAAAAACTTACCTTATATTAAGTTCCAATGTTGCAGTCACAGCTTCATCTGGACTGTAATTTGTCTTCATTGAGGCAGAGATCACAGCTTTCGGCTGACACAGGAGCCAGCGCAAAGCTCCACTCCCACTTATCAAATCAGCAGTGCAAATTGGTTTCAATGTCATCACTTTAATTGCGGGGCCAATGAGAATACTCCCCGCAATGAGCGTGATGATGATGAAACCCATTTCCATACGCCGGCAGAGCTTTCCGCTGGCTCCTGTTTCAACCAAAGCACTGTGAGCTCTGCCTCGGTGAGGACAAATTACCGTCCAGATGAAGCTGCGACTGCAACAGTTCAACTTAAAGGAGACCTAAAGTAAAAAAATAAAAAACAAGTGTTAAAATACTTACCTTATACTGAGCCGATTGATTACAGTCAAAGCATGAGCTGTGCTATAATTAGCCGGCTCCCGATGCTTCCCCCCGACACCTCCTGCACAGAAGCTAGTGCGCAGCTTCTTCTTCACCTTTCCCGGCCTTATACACCATCACGCTCATTGCAGAAAGTATTCTCATTGGCCCCAAGCACTGAACGTGATGATGTTTAAGCACTGAAACACCGAAGGTGTAACAGGGTGGGAGGAGCTGCAGTGCTGGCTGCCAGTCAGCCAGCGCTATGAAGAAGCGTCGGGGGAAGCATCGGCTGTCGGCCAATTACAGCACAGCTCATGTTGTGACTGCAATCAATTGGCTCAGTATAAGGTAAGTATTTTAACATTTGTTTTTTATTTTTTTACTTTAGTTCTCCTTTAATATAAGGTAAGTTTTTAATATCTATATTTTTTTTACTTTAGTTCTCCTTTAAATTACACCTTTACATGACTATTTGGAGTTTCATGAATAAGCCCCTGACTGTAAATGAGCGTTATGTTAAATTCTATATGCTACATTTGCCATTTTTAATTTGATTTTACACAAGGATGATGGAAATATATAAGAATTAATGGGAGATAATGTAACTAGGTGGTCAATGCTTTCCTGGTTCAGTCATTCCATCACCTTCATATAGGGAAACAAAGAAGTGCTTAAAAACTTTTCTTTGACTTCAGATGAATATGCCATCAGTTATTAAAAAAAAAAGAAGGGTTAATATTTAGGACTACAGTAGTGTTTACCAACGATTAGTGTCAACTTCTTATACACAGAAATTCATTTTCATAGGAAAGTGTTGGCTTGAAACATAATGTTTTGGCCAAATAAATCTCTTATTACACTGCACTTGTTTCTCCTTGCTGGTATAACAGTATTCATGAAGCTACATACTATAGTCACTAACTGTAAAACTACTACAGTATATAACATGAATAGAAAAGCCAGTAATTCTCCATACCACCCAGTGTCGATCCTAGGATCCTGCCTATATATTTTTTGTCTCCAGACTCCGACTTATTTACACTTGATTAATGATACCTTTCTAATGGATATGTCTTGATGGTACAGCGTGAAACTTGAGAAACACCAGGGGGCTTCAGGAGTTTTCCCTGTATAGTGGTGGGCCACAGACAACCCTAACCAGGAAGAAGGATGGAAGTCTTATAGTTCTGCCCTCTCAGTCTTTTACCACCTGAAGAATCTCTCTCAAATTTCCTTTTTATCTTTATAAAGCTTTCCTAGCACATTCCAAACCCAAGAATACTAGCTGCTCATCTGTTAATCGGAAAAGGGACAAATAATATAGTGAGTTAAGGGTTCACCGGGGCAGGGGCACAGCTGCCTATTACCCAGCTATATATTTATTTTGTGGAAGATGAGCCATATTTTGAAAATGTCTAGACTATTTCTGTGCTTTTCCTGGAACCTGGACATTCTAAGGTCTTTACAGAGGACAGGCTTTTGTGCCTAACTGAAAAAATCATGGTTTGTCTTTACTGCTGCATCCATGCTCTTCTTTTCCATACAGAATATAACCAAGATGGGATTGTATAGTGCCACATGGAGATTTGGATATAAACCTCCTGCAATCAAATTATAGTTACATGTGTTGAGAATTCATCAAAAGAGGAAATGTTTCCAAAGGTCTAGCAACCTACAGCAACCATACGTTAGCAACCAGATGTTAGCATTCACTGGCATACTGGTACGAGGGAACTAGAGTTATGGAAGGAAACTTATTATTGGTTGTTAGACTTCTGTAAATGATTGCCACTCTTGATGAATTCTCCTATGTGTGGATAGGGGCAAACCTGGGTTATGGGAAAACAGACAGATCTGTGCTGAGCAAATACTTATGAGCAGTGCTTTTTTTGTAAAAAAATATTTGCCGGTACTGCTCCTAACGCAGCACTAACACAACCTGCCACTGTCTGTCTGAATGACCTGATCAGTCATCAGATTTTCCAGTACGCCGTACCAGTGCGTACCACCGCAAAAAAAGCACTGCTTATGAGATGCTGGTAATGCTGAGGAGGAGGTAAGTGTACTGTGAAAATTAATAACATGATGAGTATATGTCCTGGTATAATTAATTGGGAAATTTGCATGGCTGAACTAAGGAGTAGGCAGCCACCTAGGATGTTGTTGGAGTGAGGTGCTATCTTGGTGTTCACCCCCTCCTATTCCATCCATGTTTACCTTTTCCCTGGCCCGCCTTTGTCTGTTATAGGGCTTAGCGTTAGGTGGCCCTAATCCAGTGCTGCGTTTACCTTTCTGTGATCACAGGAAGTTAAAAGCAGCACTGGAGAGAGGATCTCTGTAGAGCTAAACAGGCTTAGAGCCAGGACAGGGAATAGGTAAGCATGGGCAGGGAAAAGATGAGGGGGGGACACCAAGATAGCTCACCCTTCCTTCACAGGGTATGGAGTATGAAGGGAGGGGAGTCTTGTGGGGGCAGTACAGAATGGGAGGGGGTTATAGGGCAGCACAGTGTGCAAGGGGAGTTGTGGGGGAAGCACAGTATGGGGAATAAGTGGTATTGTGGGGCAGAGTTGTAGGGGGAATGTGGGTGTTGTGTGGGCAGTACAGTAGGGTGAAAGGTGGGCTTGGGTCAGCATAGTATCTGGAAAGTGAAGGTTGGGGCACCACAATATGGAGAAAGGGTTGGTGAGAGAATGGAACCTGCACCACTTTACCTGCTGCACTGTTGTGCACTATATGGGGGTACTGCTACACTGTATGGGGCACAATGGAGGGGTAGACTGCTTGCGGGGGTTCCATTAAACCTTCTCCCGGCACTGGGTATTTGTAATAACACTCAGCTTTCTGAACATCAGGGTCAAAACCCTAGTGTGTGAGTTTCTCAGAAAGGAACATGTTTAAAACAGCAAAATGGTTTCCTTGATGGTGAAGCTCGTAACTTCTTAATGGTAAGTCAGATCTCAGAACTTTAAGTTTTATTGCGCTCTTATCATACTTCTTGATTCCCATAGACATTTTTGCAGTTTCCTAAAGGGGGAAGTAAGAAATATTTTGTGTACACCCTACAAAGCATTAGGGAAAACTCTTATATGCGGGTTATTCACTAAGGTGCGAATAAGACTGTTGAATTCGCTTACAGCGGATTTCCATAGCAAATCCACAACAATTTGCCCATAATAAAGTCATGACTGTGACAATATTCTCATTATAAAGACGCGACAGTAGCAGCCTATTGCGACTGTTTTTATCTGGCGAATTTGCACCTATACACAACAATTTAATGAATAACCACCTTAGTCCAAATAAAGTATCATATAATACTACAGTACTCCTCTTTCTTACTAACACATTAGGGAGAAAATGAGTTAACTTGTCTGAATCAACCACTATCTATTTACATAGCCTTTAATTAATTTTATGTTAACTTGTGCTAAATGTTATAATATTCTTTTGTATTTACAATAAAGGCATCTTATAGAATGAAATTTTCTTTTAACATAGATGCATCTGAGTGTGTATTCTTCACTGCTAGTTGCTACCAGATCTTACTGGCAGCGTCTAGATTTCACAATATTTGTTGTTTACGCATCAACATATTTTTGTGAAAGAGCTAACAGTGCTGGTATTGTGAGTATTATGAAATATATTTTTGTAAACATGTATGTGAATGTTGTAAGTTGTATTTTTTTCTAATCAGTGAACACAAATGTTATTGTTAAAGTACTGAAACGGCTTTTGTGAAAGAGCAAGAGCAATGACTGTCTTTGTGAATGTTTTGAAACATGGGGGAAATGTATCAAGTGGCGTTATTGCAATTGGTAAAAATAGGTGATAAAAAATAACAGCTATTTACCATTAAGGGGGTTATTCACTAAGGTGCGAATTCGCAAACAGCGGATTCCCATAGCAAATCCGCAACAATTTTCCCACTGTAAAGTCGAAACAAATTTTTAAATGTAAGATTGCGTCAATTTTCCCATAATAAAGTCGTGACTGCGACAATACTCTCATTATAAAGATGTGACTGCGACACTGGCAGCCTATTGCAACTGTCTTTACCTGGCGATTTCACACCTATACGCAACAGTTTGAACTTTAGTGAATAACCCCCTGTGTGCCTAATGATAACATCACTTTTTGTGAAGCAATTTGCGCTCTTTTTTTACACTAATTATTAGTTTGTGTAAAAAATGTTAGCATTTCGCATTTGTGTCCAAATATTAGCAAAATGTTAGCAATTTCCATGCACAAATAGTAATTGCTAACATTTTTTTTACACAAATGTGTACCTGGTTCTCTAACACCAGGGTTCAGGAAGGCGTTAACTTTACTTATTATAACAGGTCTTAAAATCGTTCTAACCTTCATAAATCAAGTGCGCCTGGTCTTAATATCTGATTTTCGCAAAAAAATTCAAAAAACAGGAGCAGCTGGTGCAAAATGAACGCAAACTGAATGATAAATTGCTAATAAATGGACGCAAAGTAATTTGCGTCTATCTTTTACGTTAACGCCACTTGATACATTTCCCCCATAGTTTTGTGAAAGAGTGAACATGACAGTCATGAAACATTGAACAGTGAATTTAGTTTTTTTAAAATCATTTTTATGAATAAAAAAAAAAAAATCCCCATATAGATTTATAGCAGAAGTAGGCAACCTTTTTCTGCATAATGTAGAATAGATGATTATCCCTCTTCTTGCATTTTGATTGAAAGTTTTGGAACTTCATTTTGTCTTTACAATTCAGCAGCAACTGTTTCCCATAGTGCTTCTGGTAAAAAAAGATTATGGGGCTTATTCAAGTTTGCATTTGACTGTCAAAGTGTATTTGTGTCAATTTGATCACTACGCTCCAATAGCCACTTGTTTACTACACATTATTTATTAAACATCAAATTTCCTTAGCAAACAGCATCGGCTGACAGGAGGTGGGAGTAAGCTCCTTTATTCGCATTACCATGTAAATATAGAATAAATCATTATATACCACCCAGTTTTTTGTGTATGCATAATAGTAAAAGTCAAATATTAAATTCAGGAGTGACACCTTGAGTGTGGTTGAAAGTACTCTTTTTAGGGTTTAATAAAAACAAATAAAGTAATGGTTCTAAATAAGAGTGTGAGACGGAAGATATGGAGAAATTATAGAAGAGCGATCGGATCATAGCGATCAAATACAATTCTGGGGGAAACATTAAGGCTACCTTCACTCTTTGTTAAGTAAGGACAAAATGTAAAGTTAAAACTTAGGGGAAGGTTTGATCTACTGTGAAAAAATCATTTTATGGGGCATACTTTTCAAATGTCATCAATTGTAATATACCACCATGGGACAGTACTGCTACTGCATTTTTGTCTGCAATACTTATATTGATTTTGCCCTTTTTGTCACAGTATTGCCTGTTATTTTAAATATTTTCATCTATGTAAGTAAGAAACTAAATGTCTTTCTTTTTGTCAACATCAGTTGGCAGAGTTGATTAAAGTAGTACTTTTTGTGGGCAGTGAGGTGGCTCGGTGGTTAGCACTGCTGCCTTGCAGTGCTGGGTTCTGTTCCTTCCAGGGCTTCATCTGCCTGGAGTTTGTATGTTCGCCCTGCACCTGCTTGGGTTTACTCCCCCAATCAAAAAACATACATCTATGTGTGACTGAATAGGGAAACTAGATTGTAAGCTTCACGGGGCAGGGAATGATTAATCTATGTAAAAGCGCTGCGTAAAATAGTAGTGCTACATTAAAATGGTGAATTGTTTTAACAGTTATTTGATAAATACCCACTAAATTGTGGAAAAACCTTATGCTAATTGTTAAAGCGCACCTGTCACCTCAAAACTAATACTAAATTAGGTTCTACTAATGAAATAAACGTTTTGTAAATATATATGTATTTTTAAAAATGTACCTTTATACAGCATTTATCTGTCCTCTTCTGTGTCAGCCTGCCTTTTCTTTCCTGGGTGGGGCTAAATGATGATTGACATAGCTCCTCCAATCAGATCCCTTAAATTACAATCTAGCAGGTATCTGATTGGAGGATCTATAATGTACATCATCCTCATCTGACCCAGGAAAGAAAAAGCAGGCTGACAGGGAAGATGACAGACAAAAAACACATTTATATTTACAAAATGTTTATTTCATTAGTACAACCTAAATTGGTATTAGTATTTTGAAGTGACAGGTGCACTTGAAGGATCTTATGCAATGCATCCACAAGATGGCAGTAGAGTCAAGCTAATAGAATTTAGTAGGTATCCTAATTATACCACATGTAAGCTATATCCACTTTTTTCTGGTGCTTTGTATAGTATTCATAGTAACATAGTAACATAGTTTATAAGGCTGAAAAAAGACACAAGTCCATCCAGTTCAGCCTATTTTCCTGCAATGTTGATCCAGAGGAAGGCAAAAAACCCATGAGGCAAGAGCAATTATCCTCATATTAGGGAAAAAATTCCTTCCCGACTCCAAATATGGCAATCAGAATAATTCCCTGGATCAAGGTCCCACCTTCAGTTATCTATTACCCATAACTTATAATATTCTTACACTGAAGGATCAGAATAATTCCCTGGATCAAGATCCCACCTCCAGTTATCCAGTACTTATAACTTGTAATGTTCTCACACTGAAGGATCAGAGTAATTCCCTGGATCAAGATCCCATCTCCAGTTATCAATTACCCATAACTTATAATGTTCTTACACTGAAGGATCAGAGTAATTCCCTGGATCAAGATCCCACCTCCAGTTATCAATTACCCATAACTTATAATGTTCTTACACTGAAGGAAAGCATCCAAACCAGTTTTGAACTCTTTAATGGAATTAACCATCACAACTTCTTCAGGCAGAGAGTCCCATAACCTCACTGCTCTTACAGTAAAAAATCCCCTTCTATGTAGATGCCGAAACTTTCTTTCTTCTAAATGTAGAGGATGCCCCCTTGTTATACTTACAGTTTTTGCTATAAATAGATTGTGAGACAGATCTTTGTACTGACCTCTAATATAATTATACATAGTTAT
>WMED01023460.1:969-11442 GCA_019650415.1 Pipa parva
GGCAGGAGGCGCCCCTAGCATTTGCCTACTCTGCCTAATGGCAGAGCCGGCACTGTTAGTAAAAAATCCAGACCTAATCAATACAATTGCAGGTGATAGTTCCTGTTCCCATTAATGTCACTCCAGTACTCTGGTGCCTCCAGATTTTGATGGATGAGACTTCATCTAGGGTTAATGGTGATTACTAGACTTAGAATCTGGAAGGAGCACAGGTCCAGGGAAGGATATGACAAAATAGTCATGATTCAGTTCATTAAGCATAAAAATCTTGGTAATCAAATGGGGTAAGAGCAGAATGCAGAAGCTGTAGTTTTTTAGTATAGCAGAGGAGGCAAGCTAGGATGTTGTTAGGAAGACAAGTCAAGTCAAAAACCAGAACAACAACAAAGCATGGTATCTCAATTCTTGGCAGTCAGAGACCTAGCGTTAGGCAAAGTAATCAGTTCAGTGTCAGAACCTCAGCTATAAATAAACTGATCTTTATGTTTTACTTGAGACTTGGCTTTTGGAGGATTTGTATTTCTTGTATAAAGACACATTGTCAACTGACTTGTTTAAACAAATAATTCTTCTTTGGTTTAACAGGTTGTGGAAATCCTAAACAGAGTTAATTAGAATGAGCAGTAAAGAGTTAAGTGCTGTTCTGCTTTGTCGTAAATGTAGAAAAAATGTTGCAAGTTCTGACAGCTTCATTAAGGATCAAGAATGCAGATTTAAGCAAGTAAGTACATGTTAAATAAAATGTTATGAACCTGCTGCTCTATTTAAAATTTTCATTTAAACTGATACATTTGAAATCTATGTGTCACATTATAGGGAACCTGCCTACCACTATCCTCAATCAGAACAGCCTAGGCCAGGGGTCGGCAAATTTAGATGAGGAGGGAGCCATTTTGCTCCCTTCTCCAGCGACAACAGTTTTTTTGTGAGCCGCAATGGGGGAGGAACGCATTTCTTCCGACCACATGACCTCCTGACAGCCAGTCAGAAGAGGCATTGGAGGTCATGGGCAGGGCTTCGTAGGTGAGCTCGAAGCCGCAACAAGGTGGCTAAAGAACCGCACTTTGCCGACCGCTGGCCTAGGCTTTATGACTTGCCATTTGCTAGAAATGATGCAGCTGGTGAAAAAAAGCTCTTCTAAATATAAACAAGAATGGACCATACATTGTCCATGCCTTCCTTTGGGTTGGCACACAAAGAGGATATTCTCTCCCAAATAATACTGTATTTTTCCAAGGATTACTGGGGGGGGGGGGGTCCCATAGCCTGGCATGGCAGTTCATACACTATTGTCTGCAGTAATCAGTGCTTAGAGTCACTAGGGGATACTTCTACTACAAGGATGTTCATTGGGACAAAAGCTACCTATACTACTTTTCTGTCCTTTTAAAGAACATCTCAGTATCAGATATAGTGTATCCACCCCATGTTTGAGGGAGCAAAGAGAACCTTTCCTTACCTACAGGTAAGGACATATAGCTGTCAGGGAAGGGTCTAACACTGACTCTATGCTCAGACTTAAAATGGAACTAAAGCTCATTTTTATCCAGGGGTGATTTTTAAAGATGGAGGGGTAAGTTACTGATCAGGGCTTTACTCTCCAGCACTGCCTCCTGCTGTCACTATCAAGTGGACATCTTCTGCTCTTTGGAGCTCTGGGATCATCTTCACTTCATGTTACTAGTTCCAACTCACCGAGTTGAACATGCTCAGTAGCAGAATTTTGATGTAAAACTGCTTCTGAGCATGCTTATCTCGGTGAGTTTAAACAGGGAGCAGGAAGTGAAGAGGATTGCAGAGTTTCACAGAACACAAGATAACGTCTTGATGGTAACACCAGGAGGCAGCTTTGGAGAGTGAAACTCTGATCGGTAAGTATTTCCCCTCTTAAGATTCACGCATAGATAAATGTGCTTTAGTTCCCCTTTAACTGTAGAACCATAAAACAGTCCAATGACTGGTATTACCTTAATTAATTAATTGACAACTATAAACACATTTAACAAATTAATTTATGCAATTAAAAAGTAGTTGCCTGACCATTGCATTATGCTGTGTGTTATCATTCTCCATTAATGGCAAGGAAACATGGGGTATATTTTATCATTGTAAGAAAGATTGTAATGGGCACACGTGCATTGTCGGAATGAAAATGGAGATAAATTGCAGTATGCAAAAATGCTGAAATCTATACTAAACTGGAGATTTAGGAGATTTCTTGATTCATGTATTAGGAGTTATTGCTTGCAGATCTAAATGGTATATATAGATGAGCTGTTTGGTCTGCTTATTGTGTACTTTTCTGCTTTGCATTACATCAGCGTTTCCCAAATACCGGGTCGCGACCCGGTACCGGGCCACGGAAAGTTAAGTGCCGGGTCACGAGAGCGCCGCTCATGAATATTCATGAGCGGCGCTCTCGTGACCCGGCTATTTTTGTGCTTATCCTTCGTGCCGGGTCACGAAGGATAAGCGCAAAAATAACCGGGCCACGAAATTTAAAGTTTGGGAAACACTGCATTACATTATTTTATGTTCCTGAAAATATTGGGCTTTCATTAAATGCAGAACATCCCCAAAATATTCCTAGTGTTTGTGCATACACAGTGCAGTTTTCGGAATGATCTGTCATACTCATTTTACATTTGTGGCAATAAGTTTTGACACTGGTACAAATAGGTTATCATTAAACTCTTTATGAATTGGAACACAGCATATTCATCATCTGATGTAAACCAAAAGTGTCAAATAAATTCTACACTATTTTGCAACAAACTAGCTCTCTATATACACTGTTGTTTTCTTTGACGCTAAATTTATGAATTTTTTTTGCTTTCTTTCTGTTTTTATTTTACTGATAACAGCTATTTTGTTTAACAGACCTCACCTAGTCCCATTGTTTTCAATGATGATTAGATAATACACATTCCCTGGAAGTGCACTGACCCTTTAAAGCAGGGATGGCGAACCTATGGCACGCGTGCCAGAGAGGGCACGTAGAGCCGTCGCCAAGCCTGTCTTCATTACAGGCCGTGGACCTGATCTGACAGTTTTCAGGTCGGGTCCGTGGCCTGCACTGAAGGAGCACTCGCTTGCAGGGGAGTTCTCCTCCCCTGACACGTGCGCGCTCCTCCCCCAATACCGGAAAAATGATGTCGCTCACTAGTGCCGGCACTTCAGGGGATGCGCTGGTGAGTAACGTTACCTTTTTGGCACTGAGTGCCAAAAAGGTTCACGGCCCCTGCTTTAAAGTGTTGCTCAGAAATGGGAGTAACCTGATTTTACTGTAGGCTATTGTATTGTTGTTCTATTCCATAACTGTTCGGTATAAAGTTGTTGTAGGACTGTATTACTAGTGCTCCTCACAGCAAAATCATGCTAGAAATTAAAGGGGAAGTAATGGCTAACAGTTAAATAACTTTTTTCATTATTTTCATTTAAAACTAAACAGCTGTCTAATTTAATATATGTTATAATTTACTGAATTAATTGGTTTCTCAAAATGGAAACATCAAAAATAAATTCGAAGAATGATTGCAAAGTGATGGCCTCTCTTTTGATGAATAAAAATTGCAATATATATTAGCCAACTCACTCACTATGTAACATAGGTATTAGGCTAGGTTCATACTAGAGGATTGTGCACAGCGTATTTAAAAAAAACTCTCCAGCGAAAGTACCCTGAGAAAAAAAACGCTAGAGAAAATCCATAGAGAACAATGCTAATGGAAGAAAAGTGTTCACAATAGCGTATCGTGCGCAGTGTATTAGGTGTTTTTTCTCAGCATATTTTTGCCTGAGAATTTTTTTTTTAAATACGCTGCACACAATACGCTAGTGTGTTCCTAGCCTAAGACTAAATCCAAATACCTCTTTTTCCTTTGCAGGACAATTGTCATTCATTGTACAATCAAGACTCGTGTAATTTATGGCACTTAGACACTGAAACTGTACCCGACTGGATAAAGAGACTCACAGAAAAGGTATCAGATTCTTATTTAAAATTCATTGGGATATCTAAAGAAAGACAAAAGTAAAGACACTGGAGGGAAATAATTGTGCCATATTTAATTAGTAAAAAATACATCTTTTGCTGTTATTGAATGTGCAAGTATGGCTATTTTTGTGTTTCCTGTAAATGTTGGTGTATTTATTTATATTGCAAGCTCTTCTGGTTGGGGATTCCCCTTCCAAATATAACTATCCTTAGCCTAAAGGACCTGTATCACCAGAATAAGAAAAGTGATCTTTGATCTGACATGGTAATTATTTCTATGGTTTTCTTGTAAAAATGTCATATTTGAAATTGAACCTTGATTTTTATTGATTTGTATTGTCTCTCTTTTGGTTGCAGCTATATATATATTATAAAATGGGCTGTTTGGGTCTCTTAATTAATATTTATTAGCTAAAGTTTCTTAGAAGACAGTGAGACAGAGCAGGGGACGGTCCACTTAAAGGAATAGTCTGGCCGAAATTAAAAAAAAATACATTTGATTATTTATGCTAATCAACACTTTTTAGTAAAAACGATTTATCAGTTTTTAAAAAAAAGTTAAAATTCTTACTTGTAAAGAAGTGCTATACAGTGTCCTAATTAGGAGATCCCTCTCAAGAGTGCATTCCTCGCTAGTCGAGCTCCTACCGAAGCCCTGCATCAGCATTAACTAGAAGTCACATGGAGAGCGTGCACGTCATCAATGTGTCCTCCCTGGATGATATGCATTCTCTCCCTGTGACTTCTAGGAAATGTCGATGCAGGGCTACAGTAGGAGCGTGGCTAGCGAGGAATGCGCTCCTGATTGGGATCACCTAATTCAGACACTGTAGAGTCGCCGGCGGTGTCAGAGGCTGGGGTATGCAACAGGGAAGTGCTGTATAGCACTTCTTTACAGGTATGAATTTTAACTATCAAAAATTGATAATAAATCGTATTTACTAAAAGGTGTTAATTAGCATAAATAATCAAATTTTGGCCAGACTGTTCTTTTAATAGATAAAAGATGGCTGTAACTACAAACGAGTAACAAAGACAAAAAACATTCACACATTGGGGAATTCATAGAGCTCTATGTGTGTGTGTGTGAGTCTCTAAGAGAGGGAAGGGGTGTGCTGAAAACAGCAAAATGGATACCTTGTATTGTTAAGGAACAAGCAATTCAGGAGCTCATGACTTCTTAATTGTGAGTCAGATCTCAGAGCTTTAAGTTTAGTCTTATTGTGTTCTTATATTTCAGACCCATCAATTCAATAAGCAGTTAAGTTCTTCTTTAAGTTACAGCTTGAGTATTAGACCGAGGATATCGTTCCATTACATTAAAGTCATACTACACCTCTGCCTTTAGCTATGAAAGGGATGCACGGTGTTATCAATCAGTAACAGCTGAACAGGTTAATCACTACTGTGGGTGTCAGTATACAATCATTTTATACATCTGTTGTGAAAATAAAATAGGGTATGTGTGTTGGCACATGGTATAGATTTAGAAAATAATATATGTATTTTTGATTTGCATTTTGCTGAGTCCATTTCTACTTCCTAATGTCAATAACACTGTACGCCTGTCATGTGACTCTTTAATATTTATATATGTATAACATTGGATTGTACTATGTGATTAAAGATAAGACTTCACAACCAAAATGTAGTCTTTCTGGCTGTCAATAATAAATCTAGTAAAACAAAAATAGCGCTTCACTATTAAAGCTTGTATAACAGTATACAGGATTTCTCTTTTTTTAAACAATAGTTTTATTATTAGGTAATTATATAGCGGCAATATCCCTTTCATCAAAAGTTGTATTAAAGCTTTTACCTGTCATCTACACATATATATCTATCTCTACCGTTTTGATCTCTTTTGTTTCTAATTTTCTAGAAACGTACAGATTGCTTAGCCTTGCTCTTTCAATTCTAACTGAAAAGAGTGTAATTTGCTGACAAGCCTGTTACAGAAAGCCAACAAGAGAAGGGATCCCTTTTGTAACTAAACAGAAAAAAAAAAATAATTGGAGCAGTGTGTTCACACTAGAACAACTATTTCTCATTCTATCTTGCTCTTAGGTGCATTGGACAACTGGTAAACTAAACTGCCCTAACTGTGGAGCACGTCTTGGGGCCTTTAACTTTGTTAGAAGACCAAAATGTTCCTGTGGTCGGATTGCTGTTTTATATTTTTGCAAAAGCAAAATTGATTATGAGGTAGCCCATTTATTAAAGGCATACAATCCATTATTTAAGACTGTGTCCAAATACAGACCGAATTCTGTTTTGAAAAAGAAAATCATATGTAACTCAAGAGATGGATTGATAAACGAAAGAAATAAAAGGAGCGTAAAAATGGAGGAATATAAGGATACAGATGGGAGATTAGTTGAGGCACTGTGCCTGGAATTACAATCATCTAAAGTTCCCACTACTTTTAACCTAAACACAGCTCATTCTGCTTCAAAGGACACAGTGACTAAGTGTAATCAAAATGCTTTTCTTAGAAAATCAAATAGTTTGGATTTTAACCCCAGACATCAGATGAAAAAGACAGATGAAAACGTATCTGTTCCTTTTGAAAACGATGGAAACAATGGTGTTACTGAAGTTGGAGTTAGTGGATTGAGCTCTTCCAGTAGAGGTTCAATGCAGATATCCCATGGTGACCACATTTTAAGCCCTGGTGAATCACAAGCAAGATTACCCGAGTCAGAACTAGTGTACAGTTTCAGTGAAGGTGCGGAGAGCATGCTGAACACAGCCCCAGAGCCTCATTTTAGTCCAGAAATAAATGCTGTCCAATCACCATCAGTATCCCACAGTCCTACCACATACTTTCCAGAAAGAGAAGATGTCTTTGAGAGTGGTATGATGCTCTCACATGCTATGCAGCCTAGCTCGCCCTGCTTGGTTGCTGCCAATCTGAGGTTGAAAAAAAGAGAAATAAATAAGCTAAAAAGCATAAGAAGAAAGCAAAGGAAGAGGGAAAAGTGGCTTCAGCAACAGGTACATTTTTTTTTTAATTAGGGGAAATGTAATGAAGGTTATTTAAAGTCATAGTTTGTTCAAATCCTGCTAATTAAATGCATGTTTGTAATTATGATATACAGGAGCTGCCATATTGTAGTACTTACTAAGTTATAATCAGACATCTCCTGTAACGATGGCACCGCTGGTAGTCAGAGTGGGATGGTGCAATTTAAAGTTTGTGTAAAATGGTTCAGATCAGATAAACAAAATGGCACATACTATGTATAGGTGTAAATATGCCAAAAAGGCTAAGGGCCTTATTAACTAAAGGCCAAATTCAGAGCTTGCGTAAAGCTCTGAATTTGCATATATTCGCCACTTCCCCATGTTTGCTTATTGATCAAACTCTGTGATGTGGCGAATACGTGTCCAATTTGGGCAACTACAATAGTCTTGATCTTACGGAGCACTTCAAATTACTTTGGATGTGCGTTCACATGTACTTCTACTATTGACTAAGCAATGCAGTGAGTCAAAGGAGCCAATGAGACTAGATGAACTGCTCCAAATTCGCCTGTTTGACTTTGCCACATCAGAGTAGCAAATTAGGGGGCTGACGGCATGGCTCTGCATTCTACTTCTATTTGACGGACTGCGCCATACAACGCATCCGACAGCGATTGCTGCTGTCTGCTTGTTCAACAAGTCTGTTTGCCACTTAGTCAATAATGAGAAGTGAGTTTGTATCCATGACAGTTGCCTTTTGCAAGCAGATACTTGTTGGAGGATAGCTGGAACAGATAGTATTCCTTTAAAGCGCCACTAACACCAGAAAAATAAAAAATTTATATTTTCAGAGTTATTTCAGTGCAGTGCTTGTAAATATGTTACCATTATTTTACTGGTTTGTGTTGTTCTTCCCATCACTGGCAGAAAACTCATATTATTAAGTGGTGTGATTTGTTTCTATTTTAAAGGCTTGTATCACTTTCTGCAAAAAAATACACTTATTTTATAGGGTTTTTCCTTGTGATTTAAAAGTTATTACAGTGAAAGTGTACTTGTTGCCTAAATTATAAATCTGTGAGAAGGAACCAGGCACCTGCTGAGTTTTAATTTTTAATTAAAAATCAAATTGAAGTAACAGGAGATTCCAGAGGCAGTTTATGCCTCTGAACTGATTGTGATTTGGACAATATTCTTGAAGGACTCATATTGATGCTGAGAGCTCTGAGCTGGCTTGGAGCACTGGGGAAGCAGGGCACCATACTTACTTCGTTATTAGTTGTGAGTATGACAAACTTGTCAGCATTCAGCTTAGCAGTCTCCCTCCTTTCCCCTGGTTTCTTTTAGATTATTATTAGTATTGTTATTATTATTCATTTCAGACATGATATCTGATATGAGGACCCTGCAGCAGTTTAACAAGAGAGAAGGAATGAAACGTAAGGGGGGATATTTGCTAAAATGAAAACGTTTTAGGGCCATATTGACTACAGGATGAATTCACCTTGCTACAATTCAAGTCACATTGCCAAAATAGTCACAAATTCTCTTTTTCTTATTGATAAGCTTATATATACAGTGTATATATATATATATATCCCCAAGGTGTGGAAAACCAGGGAAGACTAGTGGGACTCTGTGGTCAATCCATATTGTTTTGGTCTGTATTGAGGGGCCCAGGCCATATATTTTAATATTTGCAGGTCCTTATTTACCTTTAATTACACTAATACTTGGGCAATTGGCTTTTGTAATGTTCTGCAAAACTGCTAATTTATTGTGATAGTTGTGTTGAACATGACAGCTTTTGACAGTGGGTAATGGGTCCTTGCAGTCAGCTTTTCTGGTGGTCCATGATGTCTCAGTCCAACACTGGCTAAAAATTGTTACATCGACAGTGAATTAGAAGCATGTAGCAAGCATCTTACAAATGGTTGATGACAGTAGAGGGCGCCAAATGTCATTCTAACATAAAACAGTGTATTCTGTTTTTAAATACATTCAGCTGTCAGACTCAAACATTTATAGGTATAGGCATGTTGTTTTACAACTGCTGCTTTTCCTATACATTAAAATAGGAAGTTGAGTTTAGTGCAGGGTCCAATGAGTTCCAAAATCATAGCTGGGGATAGTGTCCACTTTGTACTTTGTTTTTGTTTTGTTTTTTTAATTTAGGTGCCTGTCAGTTAGCTTCACCACAAACCATATTTTAGCATTAGGAGTTGTCAAATATAAGGAGATGTTATTTAAATGAGCGTGTCAATGCACTCCGTTATTCATGGTAATTCGCGGTGTATACGGCCATTGACTTATGCGTGACTTAAATTGCTGTTACTGCTGGGAAAAATGCTTAGTCAAAGTTTAGTTTAAGAGAAAGTGATTTATTTTTGGAAATAAAGATGTAATCTTCTGATGGAAGGGCCATTTTATTTACCCAAAAGTTATTTTGTAGCCTAATGTGATTTTGATGTTGGCGTCTTTTAAAAACGAATTTATTTTATTGTTATACAGCGCATTTGTGTATTGTTATGGCCTTTTACGAATGCTAAAGAGTTTCTAGATATTATTTTATCAAGTGGACAATCATTTCCATTTCTCATTCTGTAATTCTTTCGATTCTGGGCAGTTATAGTGATCAACTCTCCATGACAAATGTTTACTTTCTACATTTTCAGGAAAGACTAAGTGATCTGATATGTCATGATTGTCTAAGGGATTCCCATCAAAAGAATGCTATATTACTGTAATACTAAGGCAATCTGCCAAATGCTGGGAGATAGCATCACAAAAGAAGCAAAAAAGGGAAAATCTTCATTGCAATATTAGTTTATAGCATTTCCATTTATAGTGATCTCTAACTGAAAATCCCATGCAATTACTATTAATGCATAAAATCTGTAGCTGGTGGGATTATGGGGTATTATGTCATTAAAAGCAATTATACCAAAGAATTGCAGGGGAACTGTTGTGTAGTTTACAAATGTACATTAGTCCTGGTTATGCACTTCATTAAAGGGTTTATTCTCTCGCTTTGCAGTATGTGGATGGAATAATACATTACTGTTGCTTTAACCAGCATTTTAAAATGTGCTTCTCGACATCTTTCTACTCCATTTGTTACTGGAGAAGTACCATAACAGCACCTTATAATTTGTCATTTTCCAAAAATGTTAGCTCTGCCCATCCCAGTCCACCCCAAACAAACACACAATTGGCTGCCAAACAGTTAGCTCCACCCCCTGTCCTCTAATATTTTTTTTGTGGCAGGAGTCTCCATAAGTTCCCAAGTATGTTCCTAAATGGTATGATCGGTGTGTTTTAGACAGTGCACTTTTTCATACAATAATCACAGAGAACTGAGTGAGAGGTTATTTACTAGCTGAGGAAAAGTTTATTCTGGTAAGACCTCTATTATATCTGAAACTCAGTTGGATTTACTCAACAGACGCAATATTGGGAACTACCGGTATATCCCAATATAAACCTGAGGTATGCTACAGAATATTGGG
>WMED01023461.1:0-10216 GCA_019650415.1 Pipa parva
GGGGATTTTCGTCATTGATCTCTACATAACAGTGGGGATTTTCGTCATTGATCTCTACATTACAGTGGGAATATTTGTCATTGATCTCTACATAACAGTGGGGATATTTGTCATTGATCTCTACATAACAGTGGGGTTATTTGTCATTGATCTCTACATAACAGTGGGGTTATTTGTCATTGATCTCTACATAACAGTGGGGATATTTGTCATTGATCTCTACATAAAAGTGGGGATATTTGTCATTGATCTCCGCAGTGGAATAATTTGGCTCCCATCTCTGAAATTGAGTAAATAAAGGCTCTTTTTGCTGAGTAACAAATGTTTTAATGCAGATCATTGTTTATGTGTTGGGTTTTTCTCTTTTCCAGAATTTCCATCTCATTGACTATCACTTGGCTGCCTTTATTACAGTCATGCTGGCCCGAAGACTAGTCTGGGCACTCATATCCGAGGTATATATTAATCCCATTACATCGGCATGCGTGCGTGAGGCCACAGTGTTACCATTGTTTATTTGTTTACTAGAAGCTGTGAGACCAAGAACTTCTTCAGTAAATGAATAATAAAACAATGATGTTTAATATCCGGGCAGTACACGGCGCTCCTCCCCGATATATTAAATACAGAAATATCAATGAGTTAGTGATGTGGGTGGGGCTAAATAACAAAAAAGAGGCAGTAGATTGCTTGTAAGGGACTGGTAGTTGGTGATAAGGGCACTGCCAGTTCTACTGCCAGAACAAGCGCCATTGTCTCCAACAGCAACAATATTTACTGTATGCGATCAACTACTGGATGGAATTAATGACGTACACTTTGCGTTTACAAATTTTTGCCGGATTTGAAAAATTCTATGGTTTTCTGGGGATGTTAAGGGCAGAAATTTTAACAAAACCTGTAAAACAAGACGAGTTAGCAATGCTTCCAGCTTGGGGTCCTGCCCTTAGGGTCATTGCAGCTTGGGGTCCTGCCCATAGGGTCATTGCAGCTTGGGGTCCTGCCCGTAGGGTGACTGATGACAGAATGCATCATACCCGGTACTTTAGCCAGTGTTGCTGATGTGCTAATTATGTTATTATTCATTGTGTAATATACACAATGAAACAAATATACCCATCCAAAAAAAATGAAATTCAGCCCCTGTGTAGCACATTCATCATTATTACTGCGCAGCCTCCCCATCCCACCCTACAGTAATAAATGTGCCCTCCTCAATGGAGCCTGATGCAGGGAAGGAGTTTTATTGACTTTCGTTTCCATAAACTGTAGTATAATTGCATCCCGTGAATTCCAACACTGAATTAGCACTTGGTGACCACAAGATGGAGCTACATGCTTACTGTTACTAGCGGCAAGGTCCGGAGCCAGATGTGCTAGTCTCATTCTAACAGTAGCTTTTATATAATGTCTATCAAGGGCCGGCAGTGCAAATGTCATATATAAACATTATGGCATTTGTGCACCGTGCAAAGTAGCCTCAGATGTACAAACTGTTTGACCTGAAAGATAGATTCAGCCAACATGGCCGACTGCTTCAATTGCTGGTGATCCCCAAATACAAGCATTTTCCTATTGTCTTCACTTTTAGCCTTATGATGCGTTAATAGCAATCGTCTGCACCTGGGAAGACGGCCCTTGTTAAGATGGAGGGGTTCCAGACTCTTCTCTTCTTCAATTTAACTAAGTGACGCTGTGTACCGTACACAGTATAAATTAGCGCACTCCTCTGACTATAAAAACATATCTTGATTTGTACAACATTGAAATGTACGAAACTTATACTAACAACATGGAGAAACATGGCATTAATTGTCTGTAAAATAAAGAAACTGGGCAATTCTGGTTAAATCAGTGGTTGCGCAGGAACGTTTTCTTTGAAGTCAGTCCTGATTTGTATTGACTTTTGTTTATTTTTCCTTTTTGTAGGTTCCAGCCATCTGTTATTTAAGTAAACTGACCCCCCCCCCCCCGGGTTATACTGCTTTTAAAGCAGCTTTAGATAATACATATTCACAAATTGCAGCAGATAAAAGATGGCTGCAGTCAGCAAAGGAAAGAACAAAACAAAGCAATAAAATCAGAAATACAACTTCAAAGATAACACTCTTACAGTAAAAGCATAGGAATAACAGACATGCCAATCCAAATATCAGTCCTTTTAGATGTTACTGGTCTATCAGGTCAGATGGAGCAAACTAACGCATCTGATGCACAGTGCACAGAAAGCCAGAGGGTTCCGTTAAGGTCTCCTCCACCTGTGTAGTGCTGTGGCCACCTCTACTGTCTGTCTTTCTTTCCCGTAGCATATTTAATGAATAGTACATTGTTCTGTTAAACCGTTCCAGGTATTCCATGCACGTGGGATCTGGTGATAGTAATATTCTACTAAGCCAATGTCACTTTAGCGAGTTGTAGATTCCTGAGGTAGAATTCCACGTTAACGTATGTTTGAAGAACATGAATACATACATACATACATACATAAGTAAAGGATTGGATTTGGTTCTGCGTAACCTTACAAAGCAGGGCTGGCAACCAGTGCCCATTCAACTTGGTTTGATCTAAAGCATGTTGGGAGTTACCCAGAATGCCCATGCCTGTTTTGTAGAGTCAGCTATCCATGATAATACACTAAATGTATGATTATGATAAATGACATCATCTTCTCTTTTAGGCCTCTCAGGTGGGAACATCGTCCATGGTCCATTACACAGCTCTGATTACTGCCCGACTGGTTCTGCTGACACTGTGCGGATGGGTCTTTTGTTGGACTCTAGTGAACCTGTTTCGCAATCATTCAGTCCTCAACCTGCTCTTCCTGGGCTATCCGTAAGTAATTGCGCTCTGCCGTTAACTTAGAGTAATGATGGTGTAAAATCAATCCTTAAATCTGCACGTCACCTTCACAAACAGCAGAGACAGGGTCCTCTCTGTAAATGTCGGAAATATGCCTGTTTTTTCTTAATTTCTAATTTACAGAAATTATTGCAATCTGATGGAGTTTAATAAAATGTATAATAGAAAGTGTATTGTTAAAATAATTCCACTAAATTCTGACACTGTACTGTTCCGTTTCTATTTAAATGTATTTTGCCAGCTAATAAGCTAATCGAGCTAATAAGTTTGCCAGTCTGCACTGATTAAACAGACTTGGCTTATAGCCCCGTAGTCTGCAGCAGTCTGGTGTAAAGATAGACTGAGGGGGTTATGTCAGAGTGAATTCTCATCACTTTGGGTGGCTACACCCTGATTCTCTACTCCTTATTCACTAAACAGCGCATTCCCATAGTATCACATTGCAGAGTTTGATAAATATCCAAATATGGAGCAGTGTGGTGGCTCAGTGGTTGGCACTTCTGCCTTGCAGCACTGGGCTCTGGGTTTAAATCCACCCTGGACTTCATCTGCATGGAGTTTGTACGTTCTCCCTGCACCTGCATGGAGTTTGTACGTTCTCCCTGCACCTGCATGGAGTTTGTACGTTCTCCCTGCACCTGCATGGAGTTTGTACGTTCTCCCTGCACCTGCGTGGGTTTCCTCCAGTAGTCCAAATACATACATCTGTGTGTGTGTGACTGAATAGGGAAATTAGATTGTAAGCTCCACGGGCAGGGACTGAAATGAATGATGAATCTCAATAGAGAGCTGCGCAATATATCAGCGCTATATAAATAAATACATTCATACATGGGAAAGTGGCGAATTCACATCTTTATGCGACAATTTGGTGTTTAGTCTATAACCTCCTGTATCTCAGTCATAAAGCGATATTAAACTGCTGTGGTGGTAGAGAAGAATCGGCTAATATACCCCCTTTGCAAGCACAAACAGTTATTTTTCAGAATGATTCTAAAATAATTTTTCAGCGCTAATCTACTTTAGTTAACAGCAATACATTGTTTTGAGGCACAGCCAAACAGTTTTTCTTTCAACAGTCAAAAAACTTCAACTTTTGTAAATATCCCCTTGCAATTTACTTTGCAATTTTATCAGATTCCCTGAATTTTGTGCCTGATGTAAAGTAGGAAAAGAAGCTATTTGTAGGGCGTACAAACCTCATACTTTCCCCCTGCGAATCTCCTATTGATGTAAAAGTGAAATCTGGTTCTGGTTCAGGACAAGAGCTTCCAGCAGTTCTGTGATAATCATTTATTTCTTTTTTCGCTTTAAGGTTCGGAGTCTACGTCCCTCTTTGCTGCTTCCACCAAGATAGCCGCTCGCAGCCACTTCCGACAGACTGCGGTTACCTCGTGCAGGATTCCTTAGTGGAAGACGGTGCTAATGGGGTGGCCAGTCTCGTCAGACCCAAAGACTTCTTGTCGCTTGTGCGCGAATCCTTAAGGGAACAGTTTCACAGTAACCCATCCATCCCATCCCACAGCTGCCCGCTTTCCCCAGACCTCATTCGCAATGAAGTAGAGTGTCTAAAGGCGGACTTCAATCGTAGGATCAAAGAAGTCCTATTCAACTCCTTATTTAGTGCCTATTATGTGGCTTTTTTGCCTTTGTGCTTTGTGAAGGTAAATCAAGGTGTCAGTCCATATAACTGGAAGTCTATTATTCAACTTTGTAACTAATTTTAATGTAACTATACCTTAAATGAACAGTCAGGCCAAATTAAAAAAATAATATCCATTTTTGTGAAAAAAGTTCAATGTCTTACCTGTACAATAATGATATACAGCAATATGATATACGAAATGGCACCGGTGGCTCTATGGCAGGGATGGCGAACCTATGTCACACAGAGCCCCCTCTGTTGGCACACGAGCCATCGCCAAACCTGCCTTCAGTACAGGCCGCGGACCCGATCTGACAGTTTTCAGGCCAGATCTGTGTCCTGCACTGAAGGAGCGCACGCTGGCAGGGGAGCTCCCCTCCCCCGACGAGTGCACACTCCTCTCCCAACGCAGTCATGATGACGTCACTCACCAGCGCCGGTACATGCCAAAAAGGTTCGCCACCCCTGCTCTATGGCGTCTTGACCAAGGAGAACACATATTAGGAGCGCATTCTTTGCTAGAGGCACTCCTACTGAAGGATCACATTGGCATTTCCGAGAACTGACAGGAAGAGCGTGTATGTCATAAATGTGTCCTCCCTGTATGACGCGTACACTCTTCCTGTCAGTTCTAGGAAATGCAGAGCATTATTTAAACAGTACATACAGGAAGTGCATGGAACTTGCTGTAAATTATAACCTTATAATTAATTTATATCCTTATAAATTACATAGTTCTCTAGGTATTACAAAAGTGTTTTTTTTTTCGTTGAACCCATGCCTTCATGAACCGCTGCGCAGCAGATTTTCAGCATTACACGCAGCCAATTTGGACACTTTAACTCCAGAGTCCAATCAGACGCTAGCGATCAAATTGAGGTTGGGAAAGAGGCAGAATTAGAAATGTAACACAGGATCAATAAATACATTTCTACATGGTATCTCGGTGTTTAAGGGTATTAAACATAAAGGTAAATCCCATGCACTATAGTGTTTAGAATCCTCAAAATAATTTGTCGAAAATTTAGAAATAAAAGTAAGAATTACATAGTATGTTTCGCTTCCATTTGTACTAATTACAGGCATTGCTCTGTGTGTGTGACATTTTTAAGAAGTAATACTTTGCATTGCACGGAAACCATGTGTGACTAAGGTTAAACAGAACTAAAATAGAATAATCTGATATATACTTTACCCTATAGTTTAGCCTTGACAGGCAATGCTGATTTATCCCCTCTGGATACACTTACCCATTAGAGTCTGCTTAGTTTGGGGTATCAGTCTGACTCCCCTTTTTCCCTCAGCATCCTGGACTTCGCTGTCAGCTGCAGGTACATCTGGCTCCACCCCCTGCTCTGTATCGCTGGTGTACACATTATTGTGATCATACCATCTCTTTACACTTGTGTACACACACACAGTAGCACAATAATGTACCTGTAGCTCTCAGATTGACAGAAGAGAGGAGCAAACGAAGTTTCAATCAAGACTTTGCAAAATCAGCAGTCCGCCAATTGGCAAATATTACTAGAAGTGCTAAATTACTATGGTTTAAATATCTTTTAAAATGACAGAGCTGGGGATGGTAAACTCTACACTTGAAATATCCCATCTGTTTGTTTGCATAATACAGTCTAGAATTAAAGTATAAGTCAATCTTGATTTTTTTTTTTTTTTTTTTTTTAACATTTAGTTCTATTATTAAGTTGATGTGGTTGAATGCCATTTTCACCCCACTCAGACATAGGCCTACTGTTAAATTAAAGCCACTTGTAAAAAGTACTTTATACAGCATCTTTGGATAATGTTTGTGCAAGAAAACTATAGGCTGAACTTACCCTTTATTTGGCAATTCTCCAAACAGCAGTTGTAGGAAGAACAGCATCTAGTAACTTACAGCAGGGGGCTATGGGGGATTCTCCACCCAAGGCAAGATCTTGAACGGCTCCCTTACCCTCTTATATACAGAGAAACGTCTAAACACGTGGGAAGCAATGTCGTCCTACTGTGTCTAAAAGAACCTGTGCTAAGTACATACCTTTTCCGTTTTATGATTGAACTTTACTGGTAATGGGAATTTTTACCATTATAGTGATTTTGTTGGATAAATAATATATATATATATATATATATATATATATATATATATATATACATACATATATATATAAGTATTGCACGATAAAATGCAATACTCATTTTTTTGAGGAGTTCATTGTTTGTGGTTTAGGGATATCTTCGGATCTGCCATTTTATTTGACTTCTCTGATGTTTGCTCCCATTACAGAGCACCCAGTATTATGACATGCGCTGGTCATGTGAGCACCTCATTATGGTTTGGATCAATGCCTTTGTCATGCTGACCACTCAGCTCCTGCCTCCTAAATATTGCGACCTGTTACACAGATCTGCTTCTCACCTGGGGAAATGGCAGAAACTGGAGCACGGATCCTACAGTAATGCGCCGCAGCACATGTAAGTAGCGCACTGGAAAACTCGCATATATTTTTGAGACTTGATAAAGAGAGGACGGACCTCTCTAAAGCTGGTCTATCTAAACTGACCTCTCGAAAGCTGGTCTATCTAAACTGACCTCTCGAAAGCTGGTCTATCTAAACTGACTGTTAGTCCCATAAAAAAAGTATCGCCACGTATTGCAGTACTCATTATTTTTTTATATATATATAAAGTTTCTACTGGCAGAAATATGCCCAGCGTCACACACCATCCAGTGGGGCAGTATCCCAGTGTACACTTGTGTAGTACATACATCATTATGGTTAATTCCGTGCGTGTTGATTAATTTGGTGCCACACAAGGAGTCACGTTCTCTGAATTTTTCTTCCGCGCAGATGGTCAGAAAATACAGTTTGGCCGCAGGGAGTTCTCGTACGACACAGTCGAAGTTTATACAAAGCCGTGGGGCCGTATAATGTAGCAGTGCCTTCCGAGGTCTCACACGCCAGGTTTTATGTAAGTAGGAATTGCTGACCAACGTTTTAATGGGAACCTCGTCTCCCCTGGATAGCGCAGCACTGAGAATACTGAAAGTGGTGCCAATTCCCTGCCTGTGCAAAGTATATTATGAGCACTTGCTCTTAGCCTGGCACCTTCTCTACATAATCAGAGCAATAATAATTAGGCTGCCACAACCCACAGCTATGGATGCAGAAGCTTAAAGGAACAGTTCAGCCTCCAACAGTTATTTTACGTGTAATTAATTGATTTTAGCAGAATATAATATATTTATTTTCATTGTTTTTTTGCATTTATAGCCACTTTTTTTTTACAGAAGCTCCTCCTCTATCACCTACTTCCTCTTATGTCACTGATTTGATGCACAGGTTTGAGAATTCTAAAAGACACAGTCATAAAGAAACAGGTGGGAAGCAGCGCTGAGGTTTCACACCTGCTAGATTCTAATTGGTTACTTAGCAGCAGCAGCTCTGTGAGGTTTCACATCTGCTAGATTCTGATTGGCTACTCAGCAGCAGCAGCTCTGTGAGGATTCACATTTGCTAGATTCTGATTGGTTACTCAGCAGCAGGAGCTCTGTGAGGATTCACACCTGCTAGATTCTGATTGGTTACCAAGAATCCTCAAAGTTTTCATTAAAATCCTTGACTTAATATTCCAAATGAACTGCTGAAGAGGAAGAGGGTGACAGAGAGAAGGGACTTCTAAAACAAAGTGATAAACTGAAGAGATGGAAAATATTAAATATAATGGATTGTGACAGACATGCAAATTTTACATTATTATATCCGAGTCCACACCACTTGCTAAGTGACAGCAGCTCTGAAATTGGGTGGCAGTCGCATAACTTGTACGTAAAGCTAAAAATCCAGAAAGAAAAAACTGCTTTTAGCATTCCTTACTTTAACCCCAAATATAGTTACTACGCAGTTACAGTTACTACGCAGTTGCAGTTACTACGCAGTTACAGTTACTACGCAGTTGCAGTTACTAGGCAGTTGCAGTTACTAGGCAGTTGCAGTTACTACGCAGTTGCAGTTAATAGAATACTATTCTGCAAGGTACTGTCCAATCCTATATCTTCACAGATAGATACGGTTCCCTCCCTGTACTTAGCATTGTGTTTTACAACTGAGAATAGTCAAAGTCAGTCTCATAATTTCCTGCACTGGGCCCCTCCCACCACTTTATACCAATCACATTCTTAATTACTATTCATTTCCTATACTGGGCTCCTCCAACTGCTTTACACCAATCACTTTCTTAGATTACTATTCATTTCCTGCACTGGGCCCCTCCCACCACTTTATACCAATCACAGTCTTAATTACTATTCATTTCCTATACTGGGCTCCTCCAACCGCTTTACACCAATCACTTTCTTAGATTACTATTCATTTCCTGTACTGGGCTCCTCCCACCATTTTATACCAATCACTTTCTTACAGATCACTATGCCTCTGTTTATCAGTCCTGTTCCTGGCTGTAAATTTTCTTGGCTAAATTCACCTATTTTTCACACACAGCTTAACATATAAAAGCTAATTAACATGACTGTAGTGGGAAATTCCCTAGATTCTATAACGCTGTTGTCTATGCTGTATCAAAGATCGACAAGAAGATTAGAAGTCCTCCACTATAAAGGGAATTTAGTGCCCGTATTCTTAAAACAAATTGTCCCTGCTACATAAATGGCATTTCCACACAAAACCAGAATGGTATGACCAGTGCTCATGGGAAAGTGGGAGGAGACATGCAGTTTCACATCAGAATTCTGTATCTGAGCATGCCCAACCTCAGTGAGTTTGAACAGGAAGTAAAGAGGATTGCAGCACTTTGCAGAGCAGAAGATATTGACTGGCTAGTGAGAGCAGGAGGCAGTGCTGCAGATTATCCTTATTGAAACGATTTCCCCCTACCCCTTATAAATCACCCCTAGATAAAACGAGCTTTAGTTCCCCTTTAATCCGTATCTCGCACCGATGATGGTAATTAAATGGTTGAGTAGGGAGACCGGTCTGTACACGACTAACTCCAGCTAAGGAAAACGACAAACAACAGACATAAAACCCTGCTCGGCATATCTAGTTCCCTGTATTATCTAGTTAAGCACAGACAAGTTTTGGGGATCATTTATTCTCCTTGTTTACAAGAGTTTCCTTTTACACATGACGTAACTAATGTCTCCTTTTATTTCCCACAGTTCCTTTTTCATCGGCCGTTACGGCTGCTCAACCTGCTGCTGGCAATCGAGAGCGGCCTGGTGCTCTACCAACTTATCTCCCTTCTGCGAGCGGAGAAGTGGAACCATACGCTTTCCATGGCGCTTATTCTATTCTGCAACTACTACGTCTTGTTCAAACTTCTCCGGGACAGAATAGTGTTGGGCAGGGCCTATTCCTACCCCCTCCACAGCTACGGACTGAAACCTCACTGAAAACAATGGGGGAGGGGGGGATGCTGGGAAAGAGGCACACGAAAACATTTGGTTTAAAAAAAGAAGAAAACTCTGAAAAAAAAATATTTTCATACAGTTCTATATTTTTCTTGCAATGTTTATAAATATTTAAGATATTTTATATTTTGTATACTGTTTTGTCGAGCTGGGGGAGGGGTCCGTGAGCGGGGGGATGCCAAATGTTTTATAAAGCCGGCGTTCTTCTATACATGCCTATTGTGTGTAATATCCACAGATGAATGTAGCAGAGTCCGGAATGCGCACCACAGGTCCCCCCC
>WMED01023462.1:0-11442 GCA_019650415.1 Pipa parva
ACAATAAAACGCCAGTACAAATTTGGAGAACAGTCTCCATGCTTTTCCAGAGCAAAGAGAAAAAAAAAAAAAACATACAGGCTAACTGATAATATAACCATACAGGAGAAGTCAGATGACTTGAAAGCAAGCTTGCATGTAACACAGTAAACAAGGCCAACCAAATACTAAGCTGTTCATGAAGAGGAATTGGTTTACTAGTGATATTGTCATTCTGTAGGTCACTGGTGGTTTGGTTTTCCTATCTTAAAAATATGTATATAAAAAAAACTAAACTAAAATACACTATAGAATACACTAGTATGGTGTCTTTTTGCCTGTTTTTATGGCTTTGTAACTCACTTATAATTTCTAAATTCAGTATTACTTGAGAAAGGGAGGACAAACCTCTTCAAAACTTGTTTATTTAAACTGACTGTTAGTCCAATAAAAAAAGTATCACCAAATATTGCAATACTCATTTTGTTTATATCTATCATGTATAATGTATGGTAACATGCTTCCTTTTTACATCTTTCTGTTAGCTATGCTTTTGGTTTGTGTAAGTGTAATCCATTGCGATGTAATACTGTCAGATCTATGCTAATGTGAACTGCATGTCTCATTATAATTTCATTGGCTCTTGCAGGTACCTTTAAAATGTGGAGACGTAGCTGTTTATTTCTCCAGACAGGAATGGGAGTACATAGATCAGCACAGGGATCATTATGTTGACATAATGAACAATGAGCCCCCCTTCAGGAAGTTTCAACTCCCAGAAATCTCCAGCAAAGGTAACTTTCTCCAATGAACATAGCTGAGTAAAGGTTTTATGAAAACATAACATAAGGGCTCAGGTGATCCCAAACAGACTCCTTCAGGAATTCTAAGTGACTCCTGCATCTGTAATTTCAATTTCTGACTTTTAAAGATGTGCTCAAATCACAAGCTGTCTGGCATGATAAGGGTGAGGCAAGGAGTGACATCTCCAAGTCAGATTTTTAAAGTGATGTTGCCAGTGCAACTGCCCACCTTCTCCTGATTAGCTATGCTCCAGTGATGTCTTTGCCACAGGGCAGCTATTAGGTACAGGGTGAAGAAGAGGAATGAAGAGGGACTTTGGACATGATGTTAGGGGATCCTGGAATACTGGACATTACCCCATAATAACAGACTGAGAATACTGTTCTACATTAATTGGTTAATAAAACTGCCTTCCATCAATTGACAGTTAGATGGCAGAGTTGGATTACTTTTATTTAATGTTGCTTGGACTATTAGGAGGGATAATATGCTGCCTTTTCATATGCATGGAGTTTCTTTTCCCCATACTTGCATCGGTTTCCTCCCATAATCCAAAAACATACTACACAGATTAATTGTCTATGTGTGTGACTGAGTAGTAAAATTAGATTGTAAGCTCCACAGAGCAGGGACTGAAGTGAATGATGAATCTCTGTAAAGCGCTGCGGAATATATCAGCTCTATATGAATGAATAAATATGCAATACAAACCTGTTTTATATATGTAATGCAGTCCCCAATGAATTCACAAGGTATCGTTTTGAAAAGGTATATTCAAAAAAACTATCTGCAAATATATGTATTTGGTGAAGCTGATTTCTTAGCAGATTCATTTTAGTTTTTTTCTATGTTTATATGTATGAAATGAAATTCTTCCACATTCATATGTGAATTTAACTTTATTTGTAAATTTATACTGAAACAACTGGTCTTGTGTTCTCTGGTTCCTTTTACCAGGTTTAGCTGGTATTGGGTAGCAGTCACAGCAGTGTGACAAATAGTGCCATGTGTAGTTATTAGCAATCCCTTTAATGTATGAGGACTATATGTACCCATCTCTTCCTCCTCTGAACAGGAAGCTAACCATTAACATCTTGTTGCCAACCCCACATATTTGGGTATTTATACATTTACCAGTTTCCACTAGACTGGGATAAAAAAGACAAAACAGTCTTGCTTCCTCCTTACTATGCACTGGAAATGAAATACAGAATATTTTAATACAGGAATATACTGTTCCAAGCATGTTCAGAATGTAAGATGTTTGAATTGACTTGGCTGGCTGGTAACTGTTTCCATTTGAGCTGCTGCTTATTTATGCTCTAAGGGGAAAATCCTGCTTTGTTTTCCAGTTGCCTTACAAAGAGGGAAGGCAGGAAGTCACATCAATAAGGAAAAATACTGCCAGGGAATAATACAGGGTAGTCACAGCATAGAACATATTTGTGGCCTTCTGTTTAACACTAAGGCCAAGTTATTATTTTCCCAGCCGGCTGTTTGGGGAATGAAAGAACCTGATTTTACTAATGGCTGAGGAGACACAGGTTGACCTTGGAGAGATACATGGATTCTGTTTCAGAATAATAATGATCGTGCTTTTCTTTTTTAGATAATGTAAAAGAATGTGCAGCTGCAGAGCTTGCTGAGAGTTCCCCTCTAAGGTCATCAGTAGATTCGGCAGCAGGTACAGTACATTTTACTGACAAACACCATAAGGTTCTCTTTTATTCCTCGTGAGAGGTCTGTTAACTTGGCAGTTCTTTATTTATTACTATGGACTTGAGTCTGATCACAGTAATATTGACAATAGTATAACTAGAATCACCTATTTAGAATATCCTCCTGATGATGGCTCAGGGGGTTATTCTCTAAAGTCCGAATTCGACTGTCAAATTCTCAAACAGTGGATTCCCATAGCAAATCCGCAACTGCGACAATATTGCCATAGCAAAAGTCGCGAGTGCAACAATATTCTCAGTGTAAAGATGCGATGTGACAGTAGTAGTCTTTTGCGACTGTCTTTGGCTGTCGATTTCACACCTTTACCCAAAAGTTCAGACTTTAGAGAATAACCCCCTCAAACGAACTGTTTTAATAACCCTAATATAGAGATAAGCTTGAAGGAGAAATTTGTATTTGTAATGGTATTTTCTAACTGCGATTTATTAAACTGCAATTAAAATAGGCCCGTTACATTACCTATTTACATAATATGAGTTCAGAAAACAGTTGTCAGATCTGTTAGTTTACATTATACTGGACAAAAGTATCCATTTCACTATTTCTATATCATTTAAAAGGAGAGATTAGAGGTGTTATTCACTAAGGTGCAAAAGAGAGCATTTAATCATAGACTGTCTAAAAGGCAGAAAAGCAAAATCAAGTATTACCAATGCTGTTATATCTGATACATGTTAAAGCAGTGACATTTTGAGCTTGGTGTGTCAAAATTTGTCAGAAAAACGACCATAACTCGGGTGGTGTGTCACTTTAAGAAAAATCTGGAGGTGGGGCAACTGTCCTACTGAGAGCGTGGCATGAAATTGTGCCATGACGTGTCAGCAAAAATGTCTCAGCGTGTCACCTCTGACAGACGTGTCATGGTTAGCCATCACTGTGTTAAAGTGTCAAAAAGATATAGAGGTTTATTCACTAAGGTGCAAATTTGACTGTCGAATTCTCAAACAGCAGATTCCCATAGCAAATCCACAACCGCGACAATTTTCCCATTGTAAAGTTACGACTGCGACAGTTTTCCATAGTAAAGTCTATGATAATATTCTCATTATAAAGACGCGACTGCGACAGTAGCAGTCTATTGTGACAGTCTTTAGCTGGCGAATTCACAATTATACACAACAATTTGGATTTTATTGAGTAACCCCCTAAGCATGTGGAAAGAACCCTTAATTCTTCATTTACTACTCTAGACTCAGCAGGCATACCATGGATAGCAAACTTTTAGAGGTTACCTGTAGGGTCAAAGGGAAAGATCTATTTTCCCACTATAGATCTGCTGCATCATCTGGTTTGAGTAGTACTGATCAAAAACTTGCTGTTTTCTCCTGCTTACATCTCACATTACTAGCACATGGGGGAAGATCATTAATGGGTAAAGCTTGGCATTGTGTATTTTGGCTTCTGGTCTGAAGACACCAGATAAAATTCAGGAACTTTTGTAGTTGTATTCTCTTTTTGGCCCAAGAAACATTCATTCACTGGCAAAATAATGTTTTTTTCTCTGGCATGTTTAAAAGATAACGTGCATTTCACTATCTCTTTAAATCTGCTTGCACTCTCCGTGGTCAATACATTGCTGAGATTCTTTCTGGGCCTAAAGGGCTAATGGAGACATATGTAACTATATTGCCAAATAATGGAATATTTCTTAATCCATAAGCTTTATAACATAATAACACACAGTTTCTGCATTATTAATTAACTATTAACACCTCTGTCGTTTTTTTCAGAGATGCTACTATTGGAAGATGGGTTGAATTCCTCTCTATTCAGCAGCGTGGCGTCTCCCACAGGTACAGTACTTTTTTTTTTTTTTTTTTAAATGCCAAAAGCAAAACTCCTTGCCCTGGGTGAAGATTTCTCCATAAGCAATTATAAGCAGCATAAAAATATTGCAGGGAGTAATAGCAGCAAATTGAAAAGAAAACAATATGTGAAAAAGAATTTGGTATGGGGGTATCAGAAAAACAGCAGATTTTGCGTCTTGTTTTATGTATAATACATCTATATACTGTATATAATATAATAGTATAAATAGACCTTGTGATTGGTCCTGTCTCACTAAATTACCATTCAGACTTAAAACATTCAGTTTAGGAGACCAATCTCATATCATCGTTTTGTTTGTTTTGACTGTGCTTGTGTTACTTTAAAAAGCCGTTAGGGTATCCGACGGGTACAGTTTTGTGGCATCCAAGTATATGATGTTTGCACAGAAGATACAATTAGGTCCTAAATAGTATTACCAGCTTTTTAATTTGGGAGCAGATAGGTATAGGCAAGGATGTCTGCCTATAGAAGCACATCATCCCTTCTGTGTCTGACAACCTTGCCTATACCTACACTCATTCCCAAATTAAAAAGCTTGTAATACTTTTGCGCAAATCTGCACAGTTTTCAGCAAAAAGAAATTCTGGACTTTCCTTTTCTCATATAGGATTGTGTAGCACAGAATGAGAGGATTGTTGTACTGCGGGCTTGCATTACATTACAATTCAAGATGGGTTCCCAGGAGTCAGAGCTACACATTCAAAATAGGATCAGCATATCCAGCAATTTTTTTTTACTTATTGTTCACTAAGGTGTACAGTCATGTAAGGCACAGTGCTGGGGAACTTGCCTTCTCACTTTACTCCATAGATAGCAAACCTAGAATAATCACAGTAGCGGATATATCACATTGTCTTAGTACGGAACGATCCAGGAATCTGCACCCACATTTACCAGGTAGGGAAGCATTCTTTAAAGGTACACTCTTGTTTGGAACAAACCATATTAAGTCTTCCTTATTCTGATCCTCAGGTCAAGTTAAAGATGAAGAAGAACAAATTGCCATTACAGATATCTGTTTCCAAACTTCTCAAGATCAAAAACTCAGCTGCCCCGCAGGTAAAAACCATAACTGAGAAAGACTTGGGGATTTAGTGTAGTTAGTCGGCTGTGGATTGTTGTGGCTGTCCCTTACCTCAGTCTTCCAGCTTGCTTTGGAGAGTGCAGGGAATTGTAGTAACACACTGACTGAAGGGATACGTTTTGGATATGTATGTATAACTTTATTTATAAAGCACCACAAATTTACGCAGCACTGTACAATTCAGCAATACAAATATATTACAGACATGGGATAAGTGGATTAAACAATACAAGTAAATATCACAAGGATACAAAACTTTAAGTGCTAGGTTGCAGTTGACATAAGAGGTTGGAGGTCCCTGCCCAGTAGAGCTTACAATCTAAATGGTAGGAAGACTTACATACACAGATAGGACAATAAGAGCTGTACATTGTGCTGAGACATAGGTCAATAAATTACAATTAAATAGGTCAATAAATACAGATATTAAGCATGAATAACTAAATATAAAATAAAATATATACATAAAAATCAATGCTAGTGCTCCGAAAGACAGGACTTCAATTTGGTTTTGTACGTGGAGAGGTAATGTTCCTGGTGAAGATAAAGGGGTAAAAAATTCCAGATGTGAGCTGCATCTTACTGTCTCAGCTATCTTGCGATGTGATCAGCCACTGTATCCTTGTTCATACTGATGTATTTGCTCTTGTGTCACACATTATGCGTGTCATATTAAATTGCATGCAGCTTTTCAAACAGATTAATAAAAAAAGTCACACATGGTGATATTCCTCAAGCAGTTTTAACACCACAAAACTTACCTGGTTTTGAAATTTTTTTTGTTAAAATAAGACAGTGGGCGAAATTTATTAAAATCAATAATTGCGATCGATATCGAACATTTTTTTACTGATGTCGGAAGTTTAGCGATATTGCTATATCGAAATTCGAACGAACCATTGATTTCAATGGCAGAATGGCTGAAAATTTCGATATGGCGATATCGATATTACAGATATCGGTAAAAACCATTCAATATCACAATTTCGGTAATTTTAACGATTATAATAAATTTTTCCCACTTGTCTTATATTAATTTTTTCTTCTAAAGATGTACTAGGTCTTATTTTCAGGGGAGGCCTTATATTTCTAAGCTTGGAAAAAATTGCACTAGGTCTTATTTTCGGGGAAACAGGGTACAGCTCCATAAAAGGGGAACTAAAACTGGTTTTATCTATTGGTGATTCTTAAGGGAGGAGATACCTACTGATCTGGGTTAACTCTCAAGAGCTGCATAATGCTGTCATTACGAAGCTGATGTCTTCTGCTCTGCAAGTCTGTGTGATCCTCTTCACTTCCTACTTCCTGTTGAAACTCACTGAGGTGAGCATGCTCAGAAGCAGTTTTACATCAAAATTCTACTTCTGAGCATGCTCCCCTCAGTGAGTCTCAACAGGTTACAGGATGTGAAGTGGATTGCAGAGCAGAATATATCCACTTAATAGTGACAGCAGGAGGCAGTGCTGGAGATTAAAACCCCAATCGGTAAGTATCTCTCCCATTCCCCCTTAAGATTTATGCCTAGATAAAGCCACAAGCTTTAGTTTTCCCTTAATTAGAGTGGTGATAATGAGCAAAGTAAGGTTCACAAAAGTGCTGAAAATGGTTAAGTATTGTGAAAAAAGATACTACGTTCATTTCTTGATAAATTCCCCCCCCCCAGTCTTACTACAAGTAAATCATAGATAACATCTAAAAACACAAGATGTATGTAAAGAATATACACACAAAAGGCAGCGCAGAAAAATACAACAGTGAGACCCAATAATAAAAAATAATAAATAAATGTTCTCTTTCAATGCTTGCAAGTTCTTAGTGAACACACTTGTTGCCGCCTCTTTGAAATTGGAAAAGGATCAAATCTTCCAAAATTCTTGCAAAATGAAAAACCATGTGACCTAAAGAAAAGCGCAAACAAAAACAAACAAGACACCTAAACAGATACCATTTTCTCCTGAGGAAGCCACAGCGATATGTGGAGAAACGCGTAGAGAAGTGAGGAGTTTGGAGCATGAAGGACTTCTTTTCTTATCACAGAGGACTTTTTATGATATGCGCATGTTCTGAATACCTTTGTGAGTATATATATATATTGGTTGTTTTATCTTTGCATCTATTAAAATATAGTTTTACCACTATGGAAGTCTTTTTTTGCCTTATGTGGATTGCTCGCTATGAGTTAAAGAAGTTTTGATGAATCAGAAATAAGGATCGGTGAATCGTTCTTACAAGGAATGATTCCTGTTTTGAGCAAGAGATATTCATTAAGGCTGGTTTATCTTGCCATCTGGTAAGCATATGAGAACATTCACATTTTTGCACCTATGTTGGATTAATTCACAAGAGTTTCTGGTGTTCTTTTCTTTTTCCATTAAAGAATACTTAATCACTGTGCTCTATAGTGACATTTTGGATATTTGAAGTGCATGTTTGGGCTTTTACTTTGTGATTTAAAAAGCCTTATGATAAGGCACTATTAGGTGTCTTGTTTGTTTTTGTTTGTGCTTTCTTTAGGTTATACAGATAACATCTAGTTCTTAATATCAGTACTGTACTGTACAGTGTATAAAACAATGCTAATGCTACCTCCATGTTGATATACTTTGTCTTGGCCTTTCAGACAATGAGGACATGGACGAATGTACTACTTCAGATAAAGGATTTGATACAAACCTTGATCTTAACATGGACTGTTTGTCAGGTAATAAAACTCATTCTTTTTATGACCTCAGGCATGGAATCTTAGGCTGGGTTCAGACAAGCGTTTGATGCGCAGCGCATCATACGCTCCTGTGGAAAAAAAAAATATGGTTCAATGCAAGCCGATACATACTTGCTTAGTTCCGGACACACCAGCGTATGATGCACATACGCTGGGTCTGGAACGCTGTGTGTCACATTTTGGTCGGCATATTATATGCTGCGCCTAAAATGTGACACACCAGGAAGTAATGTGAACGCCAAGGGAGCATTCACACAGTCACTGGTAAGTGCAATAGAAAAATATGCAAGGCGTAATTTTTCTTTTTTTCTTCAGAGGAGCATATTATGTGCTGAGCATATTGAACCTAGCCTTAAGGGCAATGGCACACATAGCATTTCAACAGCGATTGTGGCTGTCGCTTGTTGAAATGCCATAAAAATATCACAATAACAGGTTCCATTGCTTTTAATGGCAACTTCATAACTAAATGCAATACCACTTCAATGGAAGCAGTAACTGTAACCTTAAAGTGGCATCACAGTTTTCAACGTATGGTGAGAGCCATGCATTAAAGGGAAATTAAATCTAAAGCTAGGCCCCCTTCCATTATCTTACTTGGATAAAAAATATTCCTACACAGTAATCTTGGGAATATAGAATGTTATAAATTTATAGTTATGGGTATATGATGGACAAAACCACCCCCTTGTCCCTGGTATTAAGTGATTCTATATTGATCAGGGTGGTAAAATGCATTAGTGCCTATTAGTGCATGTATGCCATCATTGGTGATCCACATTCCCCCGGTAAGTGATCCAGTCATTCAGACATTGCTCTATTAGTTTGAATCTGAAAATGTTGGTCAGATTTAGCTACTATGTCCAAATTTGCTAGTGAACTAGTCACATAAGAAAGGAAATACGATTATTTTACAATGGAAGATTGAAATGTGCTTTTCTTTAAAGTCTTTATTTTTGTCGCTTTGTGTTTTTTCTTACCTGGCGCTGATAGCAGACATCCCCACCCAATCTCTCTAAGGCCCCAATATGCATACTTTCCAATGCTCTATTCCCCCTGGTACTGACATCACCTGCACACTGCCTTCTCATTTGCGATTGATTGGTGCACACTGGTGATGTAATTAGCAATTTCACCAGTGCACCACCAACTTGTCAGTGATTGGTTGGTGCACCAGTGATGCAATTGAGGTTGGGGGAGGACTGGGCCACCAGGGGACGGGGATGCAGCACAGGATCCAGTGAAACGGGGGCTCTTGGAGATATAAATATGGTTTTTCACACTAGTCACTTTTTTTTTTTTTTCAGCAAGAATTTTGCCCAGAGGAATGCCTGCTGGTTTATTTCTTGTTGTAAAATGCCTGCTGGGTGACTCAAAGTCCCTTTGGGTTGCCAGGCATTTTGTCACGTGTTGAAGTGTTCGCCTCAGAGCTTTGGATAACACATATTCTTGTCATGGGCCATTCAGCCTTACAGTCAGATATTTATCAAGCATTTTGCTGATTTTTTACAGATCAAAAATAAAATGCATAAAAAAAACTGATTTTCTACATGTCAAAAACAGCATTTTTAAATAGGTGATACCAGCATAATAAAATATATACTCTTTCCCCACCATTAGGCCTTCAAAAAACCTTTTCGACTTTGATAAATATCCCCCATGCATGACTGCTATCAGTAAAGATAAAAAACAGATAGAAAGCAATATAATTCATAAATTCAGTGTTAAAGATAACATTTTTGCGAGTGCAGTATTTAATTAACTGCCATGTCATTCTGAATGGGTTATTATTTATTTTTTGATGTTACTAGAACAGGAACACATCTTTTGGATACATAAAGCTCTGTAAGAGGGGACACTGCTGTGAAGGAATCCTTTTACTGCCACCAATCTGTTGAGAGTTTAATGTGTTTTAAAAACATATCATAATAATGCTGTTTTAAAATGCCACAGTCTGCAAAAATCCTACAAGCCTGAAGATGACCTGCTGCTCTGGTGTAAATAACATTGCAGGAACACAGCGTCTTAAAGGAAAACTGCTGCTAATTTTACAGGCTCGGGGAGGAGGTTTTGTTGAACATTAGAGATAAGTTAACAATAGAGAGGACGGGATTTCTGCTTACAATGAAAGTGCTTCTGGAATTCATTAATGTTTCTGTGTCTAATACATTTGCTGCAGTTTCATTTTAAAGGACCAGTAACGCAAGAAAAATGTAACAAATCCCCTTTAGATTATTCTTACAGAGTACTGGTAAAAATGTTATCTTTGCAGATGAATTCCTGATTTGTATTGCTTTGTTTTCAAACATGGCCTTCCTGTCAGTGCAGACCCTTTGTGTTTGTCTGACCGTTCAGGCCTGCTATAAGATTTGCTATCCTTTTCCTCTCTGCTGGTTGCGGCCATCTTTTATTTAATAAAGGGGATGGAAAGTAAAATTTTTCTGATGTTTAATTACAAATATATGCTCCAAAACAAACTTTTATTCTAATATATTATTATTTTGCTCTTCTCATCATCATGCTATTAATTACCCCACTAACTTGTACTATATTATCACTCATTTTGTAGCTTTTGTAACATTTCAAGATTGTACAAGATTGTGGAATAAAAGCAAGCGCTCTGCTTATAGTATGTATAAATATAACAATGTTATCAGAGCCCAGGGCCAGGGAAGTCAGTAGTGCCATAACCAAAGTGAATGAAATAAAGAGAGGCAATATGTTGTTATTCTGGACAACTGTAAATATCATTGGTAGAGTGTTGTGTTTATTTAAAATGGTGGCACAATGTTTAGTGTCCCTTTAACTAGACAAACCTCCACTCTGTCCCATTTGGTCTTTGTGTGATGTTATTGGTCCTGTAGACAAATAATTACTACATATACAGCAACATTTTTACAGTCATTCTGAGATTCTTTGATCTTTGAAATACACCTCTAGGCAGGCTCTTGGGGGATGCTGGGAGTTGTAGTTAATCAGTAGACACTGATTACTGATTCAAAGTGAAATAAATTAAAATATTTCTTTTTGTTTTTCTTCTACCTTAGATGATTTTGAAGACGACAGTGGGCTTTCGGACGTGAATATGAAATGTGTGATGCATGCTGTAGTACACCCTTCCATAGGTATACTGCTTAAGAGAAATGGAATGAATGCTTAATCAGTCTGGCTTTTTATCTGCTGTAGTTTATTTTAATAACTACTTATTACTTATCGGTAGCATTCAGGGCTGGACTGGTAATCTGGCATACCGGGCAAATGCCCAGTAGGCCGGCTGCCCTCA
>WMED01023463.1:0-11442 GCA_019650415.1 Pipa parva
TAGAGTATATTAGAGTATATATTATAGAATAGATTAGACTATACATCATAGAGTATATTATAGTATATATTATAGAGTAGATTAGATTATACATCATAGAGTATATTAGAGTATATATCATATGCTGAAGTGACAATTCCCTAAAGCGAACTGACGTGAATATACAGATTTAAATAAAAGCAGCAAATTTGGTGGGGGGATTAAGACAAAGTTCCTACTACTATTCTGGAAACATTTCACTCAAAAGGAAAATATGGTGACCAAATTAGTGAGCTAGAAATTATCTTCCATTATAATGAAAGTAAAAACAATTGCTGTAATTTAGACGACTATCCACTAGTAACACTTTAGTTAACTAATAAATGGTTACATTACCCTTTCTTACATTAATATATGCATATTGCAAGTCAGTTGTCATCAATAAAGAGTTTGTATTTTGTGACATTGTCTCATTTAAACAGATGATATCACTTTGGTACAATACACCTATTCATGACTAAGTCACTGCAAGACACTGTTGCTAATCGCCTAACTATGCTCAGAACATTCTATGCAACCATTTGTGGCTATTCACTCCCTCTCAGAGGCAATATGCTGTTTGGCGGATACACACATCTGACTTCAGTACAACACAGGCAAATTGTTGCACAGTGAGGCAAATTACTTATTTGGAAAGCCAGTTAACTCTTTAATAAATATTCCCCAAAACAAGCATGCATACAAAGCGAATTGTTAAACCTACGCTTGTCAGCAATAAAAAGTAAGCTTCGCCTGAATTTAATGAGGTCTGATTCAGGAACACAGCGAAAACCCTTTATGAATTAACAACAAGTTCACGTCTGTTTTTAGCATTATGTCTTTTTCAGTCACGCCGGGTTTGTACATTTCCCACTCCGTCACACTTTTGCACAACTGACATATACTGACACATACAGTCATACACATTATAAATCTCTCATTCATTTGTACAAGCTAAAATGCCAAATGTTCCAACCATGTTCCAACTTCTCCATGAGCAGCCTTGGCAGAGTAATTCCTTCTCATATTCTATCCTGATCTATCCCAGAGTGTGCAGCTGAAGAGCCAGGCGGATGTCAGAGGTGAGACACTGGCAAAGAATATGCACTACACACATGCTCCATTTCAGTAAAAGGGGAAGGCACCTCCTTCTAAAGTGCTGTGTAGGAATTCCAGAAGTCACGACTGTTACTGCAGCCTGAAGAAGGAATTTTTCTGAGTTGCTAATATTTCATTGCTGTCATCATTGCTTGGTGCTGAGGGAACATTGCTTGCCTAGACTATCCAACCCCCCTAAATATGGCAAAAGATATTTATAAAAAAACAAAGGGAGTCAAAATGGGGCACTGTGTCAGATATATAAGAAATAGGCTCATTTTTTTTTTATTTTGAAAAGTTCAACATGTCAGACATTAATGAAAAGCTGTAATATAGAGGTAATAATGAATAACAGAAACACAGAAGGGAATGGACAGTAAATGAAACACAAGGTACACAAAACTAGTGGTAGTGCGGCTTAGGAGAATAGTTATGAACATTGGTGCAAACTTGTGCTGGTACCATAACCCCATAGCCACCAATCAAATGTTTGGTTAAATCATTTCTAATGCAATAAAATGATCAAAGCCAACTTCTGATTGGTGGTCATGGGTTACGCCACCAATGTAATTTACACCTTTCCCTTCCCCCTCAACACATACACACAATCCTATGCTTACATGCCACTACTGCTGCAAGCTGATGGGAACTGTAGTTCAGAGACATCTGTAGAGCCACCCAACGCTGATCCATATCATTAAAGGGGTAATTCAGCAAGGTATGAACTCACCTTGTGATGCTTCGATCCCCTTTTACGCGCTGGCTTCTCTCCTACACGCGCACATCAGCGCACGCTTTAAAGGTATTCCAGTCTTGTGAGGCAACTTGAGTGGTTGCAAGGAGACTGGAATCCCTTTAAAGCGTGTGCTGTTGTGCGTGTGTAGGAGAGAAGCCAGCGCATAACCATTTTTGCGAAGTGAATCGAAGCATCACAAGGTGAGTTCGCACCTTGCTGAATTACCCCCTAACAGAGTAGCAGTGACAAAATATCAGGGCTGCTATCAGAAATCACAGTGCTCCTTTAGGCCATCAGTTTCATTGGACAAAACATTCATTGGACAAAAACCTATATACTGTACCTCTGTTTTTTTGAGTCCCCCTGCCTTGCTCAGCCCCCTGTTGGCTGCCCTGTGAAACACCACCAACTGACTTAATGAAAAAGGTTACTATACCAATCCAAAGGCTCTCAGTAGCATAAGTAAAGATCCCTGGTCCATTATACAGGATGGGGTATCTGGTGGGCACTGGCTGTAGATGCAGCAGTGAGTTCAGAGGCTGGCTGCAGCCCCCATTATTACACCTGAGGGGGCTAATGCTGATTTCTATTATTTGTAGAAACAACACAGCACAGTCTTTAAATTTCAGTTTCATAAATTTAAATGTAAATTTCATAAAGATACAAAATACCTGAAGAAATTATGGGGTAATTCGTGCAGGCACAAACTAGCACCTATCAGAAATTAGCATTGACTGGTTTATTACAGTTGGAATTTTCATCATCTGCTTGACTGATATCCTGTGCAAGTTTGCAACTACATTGGTAACCCCTCCCCGTAGGTCTTTTTACATTACTCTTTATACCTGTTTCTAGCACTAATGAAATAACCACCTACAGAAAGAAAGGTGAAACTACTTCATGCAACATTTTCATGCCAGTCAACTTCAGAAACAGAAGTGCTGTAAAATTGCACTACTGAACTGACCTATTCTAAAAAAGCAATAAGGAGAAAAGACAACTGACACTTGACAAAAGGAACATTGTTCAGCTATATACTGTATCACCAATCAGTAAATAATTATGGTTATACACCTTAAATCTCAGTGCGTGCAGCCTCCTTTTTCTTACTACTATATTGGAAACTTTGAAGCTCAGCCTGGCTAATTAGAGGACTAGCACCATGCACTAGGCTTATTATTCAGTGTGCAGTCATCATACCTTTCGTTTTTGGGATCCATTCTAAGTGCACTTCACAAGTAAAAGCTAATTGCTGACTGGTTGCCATGAGTAACAACGCCAGTGTAAATTTTTGCATATGTTTGTGAATCTCCTGCACAGAATAGTCAGACAGGCATGCACAAACAGATTATATACTGTGTACATAAGAATGTGTATGCACTGGATAAACTGTGTGATGTACTTTCATGTAAGTAGTTGGACCTGCTGAGTGCTTAAAGTGTACCTGTCACCTCAAAACTCTAATAATAATTTAGGTTGTACTAATGAAATTAACGTTTTTTTTAAATATACATGTTTGTTTTTTTTTAAATGTGCCTTTATACAGAGTTTCTCTTTCATCTTCCCCGTCAGCCTGTCTTTTCTTTCCTGAGTGTCGGGTGGGTGAGGTTAATTGATAATTGACATTATAGTTCCTGCAATCAGATCCCTGCTAGATCGTGATTTACTGAATAACTGTTGTGAATTCAGACAGTCAAATTCGAACCTTAGTGAATAACCCCCTAAGTGCTGAAAATTCACTTTGACAGTTGAATTCTCACTTTACTGAATAAGCCCCAACTTTATGAAAACCATGGATTCCCAAAACAACTCTTGAAATGCGTATACTTTAGAGAGAAAACCATTTGTATCTATACAACTAATGATACACAAAACATAATCAATTTCCTTCCTTGTCTATTATTAATTACTTAAAAATATCACAATTAGATAGGGCACTCAAATATTCAAAAAACGCAAAATCATTGTGATTCACTATCTGAATATCTAATTAGAACACAAAACTAAGTGGGATAATTTAAAAGTCAAAAAGTTTTTCAATAGAGATCTTAATATTTTTTATGGAACCTATAGAAAAATCGGCATAATCTACAAACGTTTGTACATTACACATTACAAAGTAAGTAACTTACAAATGTAAAATCACTTTAAGGGCCAGGTTGTGATTGATATGAGAGGCTGAAGGACCCTGCCCCATAGAGCATACAATCCAAAGGGTTTATTCATCAAAGTCCGAATTCTTCTTGCATAGTGTCTCCATGTCTGTTCGCATCAATACGATTAGGAAGTCGCAAATTCATTTCCTCTTATTCATGAAGCAGCAGACAGCAGCAGACGCCGTTGCATGTGTAGAGCGGTGTAGAAGGATGAGAATAAAGTGACCTGTAAAGAACACATTTAAGCACACCAATTGGGCTTTCTGCCCTTAAATATTCTAATTTGGTTTCTGGGATTTTCCTATCCTTAACTCATTTGATTGTGATAATGCACTATTAGTGCGATTTTCATTGCGCTTCTTTACAGGTCACTTGATTGCTATATGAATCTTTGTGAAACAGAGTGTTGGAGACAAACACCAGTCACATCAAAGAAGAAGCTGCATTGTTTTCTTATTTTTGTTTGGACATTTTATTATATATTTTTTTGGGACATTTCTCACATAATATAAATTGTATTACGTTGTCTACACGTTACAACGCTGCTTTTTACTATTGAACTTTGTTCAATATATTCTCTTTAGTAGGATGAGAAGTCTTACGGAGTGACACTATGATTAAGTGCTGATGCACGAAACGCGTAAGTGGCTGATCTACACGCTTTTAAATGTCTGTACTTTGATTTCCTTTTAATGATTATTAAATAAAGAAGTTGCTTTTACTAACGGAGTGCCGGAGACATTTGTGATCATACGTTGTGCTGCTGGGTCTTGGAAACACCCATACTCCTGGGCACCCGTGCTTTTTTCTAGAATGGTGAGCTGAACTACAACACACTACATCATACAGCACCAGGGATTGAGCTGATTTTTTTTGCCTTTAGCTATTTGCGGAGTGAGGAGGACTCTTCCAGTGAAGGGCAGTGATATCAGTCTCATCATATCCCACTAACTATATATAAGTGAAAAATAGTTATTTTTATATGTCACCTTGGGCCTAGTTCATGTTTAATAGTAGACTAATTTAGTCGCAGTCGCCATTGTTACTTTTGAATGAATAGGTGCCTTACACAACACTGGAGCCCTGCTATCAACCCCTTAATTCCCCACTCTGATCTGGTGAAGGCAAACTGGTGAATTCGGAGCAGTACACACTGCAGAATCCACCCCTTCGACAGACTACATCACATGCTGAATTGCTGAATTACCTGTGCACGCGCACGCAAATTGATGCAAAGAGTTCCGCAAGTCTGCGAGTGGAGTAAGAGTTAGAATTGGTCGAGAATTCGTCACATCGCAGAGATTGTTGAATAAGTGGAGTTGGAGAAGTCACAAATGGATGCGAATACGGGCATATACGCGACTGCTCGGACTTTGATGAATAACCCGCTCAGTCTCATTAAAATTACAATTTCTCACTAGCACCATTTACTCCTACTTTATTTTTGACCTTACACTGTACGTGGTGGGCAGGACACATTGGAGGCAGGTGCTATATGGCAGTCTATTCAAGGTTACTCCATTCCCAACTTACTAATGGTTGACAACTTTGCATAGCACCTCTATAAAAAATAATATACATGAATAAACACATATTCTGTACTTAAAAATGAAAAACACTATTGAAAGAGATGGAATATCAGACTGATCCTGTAAACTGAAAAAAGATACAGTATGAAAATAATCATGCAGTCATGAAAGACATCAACAAAGTGCTAAATTTAAACCTGTAAAGATTCTCATGCTCCGAATCAGTGTGAGGAAAGCACAATACAGTGCTTCTATTTTGACAACATACATTTTGCTTGATTATAAGATTCCTTACTTAACTCAGTGTAAACCAATCCCATGCCAAATGATAGACTGCAGATAGGAGCAGTTGCTTTGAACATCCTGGAGCATGCAAACACTGAATTATGTGTGTTATTTTTACTCATGATGAACAGGCAACTTTGGGTCTGGGGTCATCATTATGGCAATGAGGAAACTTCTTCCTTAGCTGGAAAAATGCTGAACACACACTAGGAGCAATTCTATTTAAGCTAGATCTTCTCCATGATGTCAGTAATCTCACAGCTGCTGGTCAGTGCTGCTGCATTCTATGTGTGAGAGTATAGCTAGGCATATGGATAGGATAGATTCGGGTCCCTTCTAATAGAACCCTCATACTAATAGCTCTCCCACAATTCTTCCGCTGCTAAATAGATAATATAGAGAAAATCCCATAGCGCAATTTTATTCTTTTTTCGCTAAATATATTTATTTATTTATTTAGATAAGAGTATTAAAAAAATTGCACCTTTTGAATACAAAGAAACTCTTAATATATTCACCCTTAGGATGCCCGAGGAAGCCTTTTAAAGTTTAGTTTATTAACACACATTGAAAAGTCACCTTAATATAAATGTTTGAGATTTTATAGATTTCTTAACTTTGACTATTTTTTTTTTTAAGGGGGGCACTGGTTTACTTTTTACAAGTCGCCCACCGTGCTGAAAGGTAAGTGTCAAATCGTATATTAATTAAAGTATTGATTTAAGTAATAATGGTTTGAAAACGTTTAAAAATAGGGACTTTTCATTTTTGCATAGATAAGGCTTAGCTATTTTTCACATTTTGCTTATGAGACATAGAATAATGTTAAAGGGCACAAACTGTATGGCTTTACCGTATATACATATGTCATATTTTAACATATACTATAACTGTGTGTGACTATGATCTATACCAGCGGTCGGCAAACCGTAGCTCGCGAGCCGCATTTGGCTCTTTGGCCTCGTTGTGCGGCTCTGAGCTTGTTGCCCTCCCACCCACGACCTTTGTCTCTTGTGATGGGACGTCAGAAGGTCATGTGATCAGGAGCATACACGCTCCTCCCCCTTTGTGGCTTCAGGAGCAATTTGCAACGGTGGAGGAGGGAGAGAAATGGCTCCCTCCTCTGCGAAGATTGCCGACCCCTGATCTATACTAACACAGACTCTATGTTAATATTTTTTAAAGGTCCACTAACACCAAAAAATTCCCCTTTGGATTGGCATGGTGATTGTTTAAATACAGCACTTGTCAAAATGTTATCTTTGAATTTAAATTCATTCATTTTATTGTTTTCTGTCTGCTCTTGCCTTTACTGATAAAAGACATGTTTTTAAACAGATAAACAGACCTCATCCAGTCCCATAGTTTTCTATGGTGCCTTAAATAAATCATATACAGCAAGTGTGTCTTAAAGCTCAATTTTTAAAACTAAACAGTTAAATAACTTTCTTTCTAGACACAATTTAAAATTTATGGAAGCACAGACTGAATATACAGTAACTATAAACACATTTGAGACATCTTGAATTTTTGGTAGTACTGTTCTTTTAATAACATACATATCTACAAATATAGGTTTGGACCCAGATCTCAGGGCCTCGATATCTATTGCTAAATTTCCAAGTTAACTTCCTAATGTTTCACGATGATCTACAGTGTTAGAGCTGTAATGATTGTATTTTAACACAAATAGTACATTACTGGTAAGTTCATTGTTCTTTACATTTAAAACTGAAATATTCTTTAATAATGCCCTTCAATACATTCCCATAAGGGCTAATTTACTGATCAATTTGGCAAAAAACATGTTGCCATGTCACTTAATATCTATGGATTTGTGTGTTCAAAAACGTATCTTTTGTAATCTGAGCAAAACAATACTATGTATTTCTGGATAACACTTTTACACAATACGTGTATCCGGATACGACTGGGTATCTTTTCTACGCAGTAGAAAGTTTCACAAACAACCAGCACAAAGAGGGAATCACATAGGTTCTTGTTTTAAATCACAGATCATTCACGCTTGAATGGGCATGTTTTGTTGACATTTTATTGTAGATTTAACTATATGCAGTGAAACTGTAATAGAACTCCTAGGGGGTAATTCAGGAAAGAGCGAAGTTACCTTGTGGTGCTTCTCATCAGTTTGCCGAGACGGGTACGCGCTCCCTAGTCTCCTGCAAACGGAGATCAGCGAACACTTTAAAGGTACTTCGGCTTGGCGAGTCGACTTGAGTGGTCATGAGGTGAGCCAAAGTACCTTTAAAGCGTTCGCTGATCTCCAAGTGCAGGAGACCAGGGAGCGTGTACCTTGTGCCTAGTTCTGCTCTGCACATAGTCAGACCTTACTTGCTCTATTTCAGTTTTATCAGCTTGATCTCTAAATTGCTCCAGCTACTAAAACATATTTATTTCTGCACAAAATAACTTGCGCATGCAACAATCAGCCCCATTTTTAGACACAGGCATAGAGGCCAGGCTGGTGGGACAGCAGAACTCAAGAGATGCCATCTGTATGCACCCCACCTATCAAAGCAGACCACCTTCATTCCAAATGTCTGCCATATATCCATCTATTCCATCAACTGACCAATCTTCTGCAGTTAGAGTAAGATAGAAGGAGGTCAAGCAAACAGATTGGAAGCAGGAAAGATTGATGAGGGCAATGTCTCTAAAGCTATGGCCTAGTGTGACGATTGGTCTTCAAGTGACCCTAACATAAATATTGTATGTTTTTAAGCTTGTAGGTCAATCCCTCTATCTTTTAGGGTAGACACCAATTTATTGTTTACATTTCAGTTTAGCAACTTCATATTTTCAACCTATTAATCATCATCGCTTAATAGCCAGTATAGACCTGAATGATGAATGCTGTCACAAGATCAGAAACACTCAGTGACTGCAAAGGGACTGGATAAACATCACAGCATTTAAATGCTCCCTGGAGCACTCGTTTGGCTATACCCTTAGGGTTGTTCTAATAAAAGATATCAGTTTTTTATTTTACCAACATATGTACAAACAGAAAAATCTAAATTTGTAAGATTTTTATAAAAACAAAAAATGATGACACAAACTATACCTTTCAGAAAAAAGCAATCATGTCAGGAGACGGTGAAATGGCCTGCTTCGGAGAGGCCGCACAATTTCTCCGCAAGAGTGACAAAGAACGCTTAGAGGCTCAGAACAAGCCTTTTGATGCCAAAAACACCGTGTTTGTAGATGACGCAAAGGAACTCTACGTGAAAGGTCTCGTTACCGCTCGGGAAGATGGCAAAATCACTGTGAAGACTGACGATGGACGGGTAAATCTAATAATACTTTACTTAGCGATACAACAATTTGGCAATAACGTGCAATGTAATTTGCTTTCAACATCATATTTACTCATTCTCACTCTTTACTTTTTAGACTGTAACAGTAAAAGAAAACCAGATCTACCCCCAAAATCCCCCCAAGTTTGATAAAATTGAAGACATGGCCATGATGACTCACTTGAATGAGGCAGCTGTACTGTACAATCTTAAAGAACGTTACGCAGCATGGATGATCTATGTAAGTCATGGACTAGGAAGTAAACTTGGTGCACTGGCAGTATCTGGCTTTACTTGATTTTATTATGGTATATTTATGTTATATGTTGGTTACTATCTTTATAAGAAGACAGTAAAATGATTATCGTTTATTAATTTTATCTTGGACTTGGAGCTCCAAATCTGGTAAAAGTCACTCTTTGACAAGAGCAGTTTTTGGTTGAAATGTTCAAAATAAATAAATAAAATTTGCAAAAGAATTCAATGAAAACAGCTAAAAAAGGCAAACGTCAAAAACCAAAAAGATCAATACAAAGATTTTTTTGTATTTTAATCCAACTGCCACAAATTAGATTTTTTGTTCAAATCAGGTAATATTGGATTAATGTTGATGTAAAATACATTTATAATTATATATATGGGCGAAATTTATTAAACTTGGAAAAGCTCGTTTTCGTTCTTATTTCTCGCAGTAAGAATCGCGAGATTTGTTTCCATCGATACTTACCGAGAGTAACTTTTTCCATTCAATATTTCCATGGAAAGGGTAGCCCTACTATAGTAATGTAAAGTATTATCACAAGAAACTGTTCACCCAATTAAACTCGGAAAAGTGAAAATGAGCTTTTCCACGTTTAATAAATTTTACCCTAATTAGTGACAACTAAATAACTAACCACTTTGCAACTCTACATATACCTGTTGTCTTTATTAGTTTTACATGTCCCTCTCTGCACATAATTTGCAGACACATGTACCAAACAGATTTTAGTCTAACATTCATTTCCAGTTTACTGACACAGGAATTAATTCCAACCAATGCCTAGACTCATTTCTCCATACTATTTCTATTTTCGCAATGGCAGTGATTTTCAGGTAACATTTAAAAAAAAAAAAAATCTGACAAACTATTTTATTACCATTTTACTTAAGTTAATGTGATCTTCATAGTTGACCTTTTTTCCTGAATCAGATTATTGAAGGAGTTGTTATGTACAAAGATCTTACCCACTCACAACACATACCTAGTATAAGTTGATTAAGAAGTATGTCACAGTTGTATTTTGTATTTATTCATTTTTATATAGCTTTGAAATATTACACAGCGCTTTACAGAGATTCATCATTCACTTCAGTCCCTGGCTTGTAGAGCTTACAATCTAGTTTCCCTATTCAGTCACACACAGATGTATGTTTTTGGATTGTGGGAGGAAACCGGAGTGCCCGGAAGAAACCCACGCAGATGCAGGAAGAACATACAAACTCCATGCAAATGAAGTCCAGGGTGGAATCAAGCCCAGAATCCAGCGCTGCAAGGCATCAGTGCTAAGCACAGAGCCTCTACACTGTCCTATTGGTGCTATAATGCACCAATTTTATTTTCACTTTACCATTCAGATCATGATTACTTAAAGAAAAAACTTAAAATAGTTGTATAACCTTTTATTTCTTTAATGTCTCCCTTTTCAGACCTACTCTGGATTATTTTGTGCCACTGTAAACCCTTACAAGTGGCTACCAGTGTACAACCCAGAGGTCGTAGCTGGCTACAGAGGGAAGAAACGTATGGAAGCACCACCTCACATTTTCTCCCTGTCTGATAATGCCTATCAGGCTATGTTAACAGGTACTGAATAGCTTTTAAATGGTCAGCATATCTAGACAACAAATATAGGGGGTTATTGATTAAAGTCCAAATTGTCTCATAAAGGTGTGAATTTGCCACTTCCCCACATTTGGGTATTCAGCAAACCCTGCGATGTGTCGAATTCCCCAGCTAACGAAGGCTGCACACTGCACAATAGGCTGCTACTGTCACAGTCACGACTTTACTATGAGAATACAGATGTGGTCATGTATCTGCTATGGGAATTCTCTGTTTAGTGAATAAGGAGTAGAGAATCAGGGTGTAGCCACCCGAAGTGATGAGAATTTACTTCCACAGTCAAATTCTCACTTAGTTCAATAACCCCCATAGTCAATTTTGGCACTGTATAGTTGGCTTAGACCTCTGCTTTTAAATTCTTTTAATACTGTGGATGTAATAAAGGATCGACTTGAATACACTATTGGAGTGCCGGAGA
>WMED01023464.1:0-11442 GCA_019650415.1 Pipa parva
ATCACAACTTCTTCAGGCAGAGAGTTCCATAACCTCACTGTTCTTACAGTAAAAAATCCAGTAAAAAAAGAAGATGGACTTCCTTCTGCGACAATGCCATTAAAAAAGTAACTGTTTTCTTCAGTTCAAGTGAACATTTCAAAACACTGCCTGCAATAAATTACATTTGCATAGACAGAAAATAGTAAAGATATTTTTATGAAAACTAGACAAAAATAGGCCAGCTGTGTTGAAAGATTTGTCCAAAATGGAATAGGAGTATTTAGAAATGAAAATTTTGAGAGGATGTTATGCCTTGCGCGAATTTCTATATTGCTAAGATTTTTGTTTTGTTAATATATTAGAGACAGCAAGGCTAAATGTAGACCAGACAGTGTTGCTACCTGCAGTTATCTGAGGCAGCAGGATGCCTCCTGTGGCTCCTCACAGACTTTGTAGATCTGTGGTATTATACAAAAGTCCACCTGAATGAGGTTTCTCAGCTGCAAAACACCTTTGGAGCGGTATCGCAGCTGTACTAAGGCAAGTCTATGGGGACCTGCGGGAAGCAGTCTGCTGCTCCATGAAACCACACCGCCCGTTGTGCAGTCTTGCTGAAAAAAAAATTCTGAATTTTTCTACAGCTTATTAAATATATTATATATTAAAGCCCATGTATTTATGTTACCAAAAAAACAAAAAACAAAAAAAACTTTATAACTGCAAGATAAGATGAAGCATATTGGGTGAAGCATATTAGAATTTTTATTATTTCCTCTAAGGATTGTTGTGAGCACATAACATTTTACGCATATTTAAAGAAATAAGTGGGGTCTGCCCTACGGCTCCTAATAGAAAAATCCATTTTCCCTAGGCCAGCGGTCGGCAAACCGCATTTGGCTCTTTAGCCGCATTGTGCGGCTCCAAAGGAGGAGCCCTCCCACCCGCCCATGGCCTTTGATGTCTCTTGTGATGAGACATCAAAGGTCATGTGATCGGGAACAGAGGCGCTCCTCCCCCTTCCCGGCTCCAGAAACTTTTTCAACTTTGGAGGAGGGAGTGAAATGGCTCCCTCCTCTACAAAGATTGCCGACCCCTGCCCTAGGCAACCATAGCAACAGCCCCTGTTTTTTATGATGACTGCTTGTTTAGTTTAATTTATGTCTACTGAAAATGCCTTAGCCAGGGCAATAAGCTTTGCAGCTTTCTCCTAGATAGGTAACAGTGACCATATCTTGAGGAAGATGCTTCATTAAAGTTAGCTAAAGCATACTGGACTGTGCCACAGTGGAACTGTGTTATTCTAAGGGCAAAGGCAAACATTTCAGCTTTTAAATTCTTGTAGGGCATTGGCAGAATAGGCATTATTGGGGTGTGTTTTACTGGTGTTTTGACATCAAAACACCTCATCTACTATTGTCCTAAAATGGAGAAGGTCAATAAAACATATGACACGTAATTTGACAGAAAGCTGTTGCAGAAAGTCTATAACAGATGTAGCCTCCAGTGACTAAGAATACAATTTTCCAGCACTCTTGTCCTGCATATCCTAATATATCGGCACCTGTTAATCTGTCCGGAATTCAGAAGACAAAAAATGTTGCATGACCAATGTTAGTTCCACTTTATATAAAGTAAGCCACTCTTTGAAAAATCTGTGGGGGGGGAGCTTCTACTCTTTTTTTTTCTTCAGTGCATTTTATGTTTAACCAAAGCACAATGACAACCTTTACTAGGTGAGCAGCTCTGCAGATTGCTTTTTCCATACCAGCTGATCCTAAGGGATCAAGAAGATTAATCACCTTGTGATACCATTAACAAAAAGTCCTTTGTTTGCACTGCACATTATTTTAAGCATGTCCAAACATATTGTGGACATTTAAGTCACTAATGCATCAACCATTATGCAAGGTATGTTCTGGGTGGAAAGAGAAAAAAAAAACAATCCTTAATTAGTCGTCTCCTTTTGTTGTTCCGCCACTTTCTTTCTATTCCTATGGGTTTGTCTTTTGCTAAGCAGCATGAGGTTAGACTTGATGGATGATAGCTCAGAATACAGACGAACAATGAAGAGAGACAATATCCCTGGGGATTGCCCACAGCTGTACCTTCAAATGCAGTTTTCTATCTCCAGTTTAATAATGAGAACTTACTAACAAAAATATTATTCCCCATCAGTATCTTTTCTAAACGTGATATTTATAGCTAATATAGGCTTGCAATAAAATCTGCTTCAATTATGTGGTGTAGAGAAGGACTAGCACTGAATATAAGGTCAAAGATCAATGCTCCACATTGATCAGCTAGTTTCTGAAGTTCAGTTAGGGTAGTTCATGTTTATAACACTATAACATAAAAACATCCATAGTACTATGTGTGGCTGCATCAAACTGTCAATAAGTGAATCATCAAATATAATCTGCACTCCAGGGTTTATTCATCACATAAACGATTACTGTGAGTCAGTGTTTCAACAGAAACACTGGTACCTTTATCAGAACCAAGGCACTAGCTTTTATCCCAAAATGTAAACTGTACAATAACCCTGCAGACTATGGAGTTGTATAAAAAAAATAACAGTATTTTCACCAGAACAGCCTAGTGAATCTATCAGAATAATGTTTTATATAAGACACCTATTCAAAGGTAGGAGATGCCCTTTGAGTGGTTTATTCAATAATTTTATATAACGGCTCACATTCAGTCAGACAGACATTGATGTTTATAGATGTGTAAGAAAAGAACGGGAATGTTTAAAAATGAATGATTTTGTAAGGACACCATCCTTTTAATTATGTGGGAAATAGTTCCTAAAGAGAATCCCATGAAAAGAAGGTCGAACTTGTAGTCTTATTGAACCCAGATCAGTGCCACAAAATACATGCTTCCATATGAAACATACAGGGCCGTTCACCTTGTGACCCATGAGGCTTCATAACCTATTGCACTCTTTTGTAAAAAAAAAAAAAAAAAAAAAAAAATACACTGAACAGTTTAGAAATTTTGCACTGGTAACAGGCTGTAGTAGACATCATTTGACAAGTGGACCCCTAGATTGGCTATTATCAATGAGAATAAATTACCTGAGCTTGGAAATCCCTCCAGTAAATGATCCTGCTGGCCTGTAGAAGACTGCAGAGCTAAAAATGCAAATGAAAAAAAGAAGATATGAGCAGAGGATGTGGCAATGACATGTGAAGGAATCCTTGTACATCAGCACACTCTTTACTGAATTACAGATTCTACACTGTTTCCAAATAAACCCAGAACAAATCCTGCTTTCCCACAGAACTAAATGACAAGAGCCCACCACCCTAAGTTCCCGTCCCCGACTGGGAGAATCGTACAAGGTTGTTGCAATGAAACTACCTTGTATGTAACACATTTAGTAAATAAAAAAAATACAAGACTCGTTATTTTTATTTATAGAACCATTTTAAAACACAAAACAAAGCACTGCAGAGTAAGTTGTCATTTTCTAAATACGTGATTGGAAGAAAGGTTAATAATAGTACCTTGTCCTTGCTGTTGTCCTTGTGTATGCAATACACTCTGACCAAGTTCACCATTCAGCCAAAGCTGCATTCTAATAAATGGTTCTCTGCCTTTCTGAGTCAGCTTGCTCCAAGGTTTTGGTCTCGACAGCATATCACTGACACTGCCCTGTGACAAGCCCAATACCTGCAAATGGCAGGAGAATACAAATATATAAAGATTTAATGAAAGGCAGCCATGGTAAGCCTAACAAGTGTCGCTTTCAAAAAGAAATAATTTTCCACTCTCCTCGAGGTAAAAATGGGAAATACAATCAGAAGCTTTACTTTTTTAAGAAACCCATAAGTACTATTTTTATGCATTTTTCCAGTGCCCATTATTCTTTGCTTTCTCTGATATTTAAAAGGACCAGTTCAATTAAAAAAATACTGCTATTTGGTTTGACAAATAAGAATTGATATACAATCATTGTAAAATGTCATTTATTAAGCTGAATTCCTGATATTTATTAGTCTGCATTGTTGTTCTCTCTGCTAGTTGTTGGGGCATGTTATACAGGTGTATTATATAAAGTTCTATATGAAACAATAGGATTTGGCACGGTTTTGTGTCCTTAACAGATAAAAGATGGCTTCAACCACAAGGTAGAAAAATAAGTACAGAAAAATACAAATCAGAAATTCAACTTAAACCTTGTAACCAGTGATATGTAGGGATACCTGCCAAGCCAATTTTGATCAGATTTTTCTTTTTCTGGTGTTACTGGTCTATTAACATTTCTTGCTGCAACCTTGTAGTCAGTGTAGCCATCCCTGGTATCTTAGCATTATGTATTTGCGGTTTGTATTAATGTACAGTGCAGCATGTTGGTTGCAATTATGTACATATATAGTATCATTACATGGTGCATCAGCTCAAGTCTCCTGTGCTCCAGATCCCAATGAAAATTGGAATTTTCTTTCAGTGACTTCTAGTGTTATAGTTTTGATACAGACTTAACTGGCATCAAGTAAAATACAGAGGCACACCCATTGGCTTTGCTGGGTAGTTAAAGGCTAGCCCCAATCGAATGTGCAACTGTGAGAGCACAGCATTTTCTCTATGTACTTTGTTTCTATATAGATTGATGTTTTTAAAAGGGAGTTGCCACATTACTTGGTTCAGACATGTAGCAGTGATTCAGACTCTATGAGCAGTGTCTAATCCAGGAATTGGTAACTTTTGGCATTCCAAATACTTTACTTACTTAGTAAAGTAGAAAATTGATTATATTAGTATAAACAGAATAATAAAAGACCCTTTTTGTGTCAACAGTAATTGTGATCACAAATAAAGTTATTTAGTAATCAGTGTGCAGAATAGAGGAATCTACTGTATATAGGCCTGTAAAGAATTCCTCATGGTATCATATTTGATCTCTTTCTTGAATGTACCATACTACTAGTGAATGGACTGTCATTCTCACAAGTGGATCCCAGACAGTGGTATCTATTATTTTGCCTAGTTAAAAAGTATCAAAGCAAAGTTTTTCATATAACCTGTATATTATGAGCCAACACTAATATTCTGGTATTGTAATGGTGTAAAAGGGACATCAGAAAGCACATTAACATTATCCAACTTTTACACAACTGGTGTGACTGCCCCTGAAGTGTATGATTTATATACAGTGTGACGAGTTGTGTTATGTAAAGATTTCAATCTACTATTATCTGTGGAAAGCAATATACAATAAAAAATTTTATACAAATCTAAAAAGTAGTTTATAGTGGCTTAACATAGATACCTTTTCCCCAAATATCCTTTGGCAAATTCCATTTTTTGCTAGCTTCTCTTTTACTTGGCGAGTTAGCTCAATAGTATCAACTTCCTGGTACATGTACATCTCATATTGCTCAGGAGTTAGAGGTGGAACAGATGGTTTAGCTGGCTTGGACATGGACACAACTGGAGAGGAAGGCAAAGGACTATTTTGTGGGGTTTCACTTCGACTAGCTCCGGTCATGCTAATTTCTGAGCTCTGGGAGTATGGAGACTCAGCGTTTGGCCACTCTTTCCAGTACTCTGAAGATGAGGAAGGCCCCTGAAGTTGATTCCTTTCAGATCTGTTTTGTGTAATTAGCTTCTCTTTCCCACTATTGGTTTCTTCAGTCTTTGTATCCTCAGATGATACTGTGTTTCTCCTATCATGCTGAACGCTGCTCCACCAATGGTCCTTCCAAACATTACTCCGTCCCAGTTCACTTTTTACATGCCTGAGCATGCTGTGCGTTGAGTCTGCTATGCTATGGAGTTCTAATAGTGGTGTCTCTGGTGTCTCTTTTTTTACACCAGAAAGGTTTTGTAAAGTTGAAATGCCAGAGTCTAACACAGATGTATGCTTTTTAAGGGACATAGTGATAGGAGAGTAACTAGAAATTGAAGATACTGCTGATGTTGAGATATGTTTGGGAGAAAGTATGGAAAGATCTGTTTGGGATAATGATGCAGATTTTAAGGCAGGTTCAAAGGCAGCCTGCTGTGCTTCCATTTCACGTCGTGCTTGTTGCAGAATGGACCGGATTGCATCATCAGAATTACCGCTGCTTGATGCGGAAGGAGGCTGAGCCGGCTCAGCTGTAAAACCAAAATAAAGTATGACTTTTTTGTTTATTTTTAATGGTGTAAAAAAATAAAAAATTCTAAAATTCTATAGTTATAGTATACACACATTTTATATAGTTACAGTATGTATATATAAATCCTAGCAGATTAACCAAACTGTCTGTGTAATATAGGGGGTAAGAATTAAATGCATATTATATAAAAGAGAAATAGAAAGTCAGAAATTGAAGAATAACTGAAATTAAACAGGTGCTCTCTAGCAGGGGAATATAATTAAATGTGTGTTATATACCGGGAAATAGAACTAAAATGTGTGCCTTGGCAGGGCAGTGGAAGGGAAACATGTTTGCTAAATATCAGGAGTAGAGAGCCAAACCATGTGATGCTTGGCAGCGCAATAAAATGTAACACTTGTTTTACTATGGATTTATACTATATATCAGGAAAACTGAATTAAAATGTATGATATACCAGGGAAACATAAACATGAATGTTTCATATATATATTTGGCTAAGGGAAACAAACCTTGAACCATGTTAAAAATAATACAAGGGAAGCTGTAAAACATAATGCATGCCCTGCGGGGTAACTTCAGGGGGATCAGAGACTGTGGTTGTCTCTGGCTCTACTTGGTACAAATAATACAATGTTCCACTGCAGAAAGCAAAAAAAAACTAAAGCACAGAGAGTCCTACAAAATATCCCACACAAAGGCAATGAGGTATGTAGGTGGGAAGAGGGATAGTATTATGAAACTGGCTGGAGAGCATTGGACAAGCAGCCATAGTGAGAAAATTTAAAACATTACATTCCTGCAGTGTCTACTCTTATAGTTATTATGAAGGAGCTACTTTTATTGAATTCTTCTTTTTCTAGAAGTGCTAACTAGTGTATTTTTCTATTCTAAAAATATGATATAAAGCAGGAGGAAACAAACCAACTGATTAGCAATAATTTAAAGCCTGTCCACTACAATTTACAAACAGAAGTTTTACTGGATTACTGCTTTGTAAACAAAAATGAAAATGAACACAGGATAGTTGGACAAATGATGATAATTGCAATTTGGTTCCACACAGTAATAATACAATGAATGTCAGAAGGATATTTCTCCATAAAGGCATGACACGATGGAAAAATACAAAAGAGTAAAAACAAACATAAACCCGGTGTTAAAAAAAAAAAAAAGCCCCTGCACAACTAAAAGTACAAATATTTGATTCCATATGGTGTTGGGTGTCATCACCAGAAGCTGCTGTAGGTGGGAACAGTACCCTGAGCAAATTCAACCAAAGCTCACCAGGACTTGCAATGTTATCAACTTTTGTCTCAGTGACATTTCAGTGCTACAATGCACCTTCATGACATTTCTAAAGGTTCCTCCTTCATACTTCTGTTTGTCTGATGAAGGTGAATCAAGGTGCTGAAACGTTACTGAAGTAAAAGTTGACAGTTTTTCGAAGTCTGCTGTACCTTGAACAAATGTAGTCGGAAACAGACATAATGGAATCAAACAAGGATAATGGAAGGGCTTTAACAATAGCTGAAGGGTACCAAGTTATGTCTCTAATTAAAGGAAACTTTTCAAATGTAATATGAATGGAACAGCAAGATCCAAATGCATATTTTATATATATATATATATATATATATATATATATATATATATATATATAATCTCATGTAACTAAAATATCCATGACTGTGTCTCTTACCAGTTTTCTGCACCTGCAGCTCTCTTTTGGCTTGCTCTAGAATAGACTTAATGGCTTCATCTGAGCCAGACTCAGAGGTTCGGATCCTGGTGGTGATATTTCCTACAGTGATTATAATGAAGCAAAAATATTTATTAAGATAAAGTGTGTAACACACAGTGTATATATACAAAGACTCAACACTTCACTGTTTTTATTAAAAATCTGGCCACAATTGAATTATTTCAGCATATACTACAAAAACTAAACATCTGAAAAAAGTCAATGACACAATAAAAAAAAAAAAAAAAAAAGAAATACGAAATCATGCAGAGTATCACAGAAATGTTCATGTGGATGCAAGCTGTCAATCAGGGAAATTTGACTGCAGTGCGTAGTGCCTTCTTTGTTTTGAAAAAAAAATTCCTTTTTTTTTTTTGTGAAACAGGATATTAAACGAATCAACAAACGCAGGATATTTGGCCAGACAGCTAAACATGGTTGCCAAGTTTCGATCAAGTGAATCTATTTTTAGAAATGACTGGTTTAAACGCAGCTTTCTGCTAGATGCACTAATGAGCTGTAATAGTATATTATCTTGGCAAAACTAGGATAATGTACAACACTGAATCAGTGATACACAAAGATATTCACATAGGGCTGAGAAAAAAACCGAGAAGATCTATTAAATGTACTTTCATATTTAACATTAGGGAACAATGATGGATATAGAGCAGAACTAGACAGAAAATATTCTAAATCCAAGCATTTATTTTAAACAATCCTGCCATTGAAGTATTTAGTAAGTATTTTTGCAAACATTCTAAAGAAAAAAAAAAAAGAGCGGCTGGAAGCTATTATGAAGAGTGCAGACTTTTTATTGTTTAATACAGAGATTATAACTTATTTGCTTGAATTAGTACAAGTGAAGTGCTGCTGTAGTAGCAGTATTCTGATGTTATAAAACTACTCTCAAGTGATCCATTAAAGGGAAATTGAAAATGAATTTTTTCATGCGGCAGAGCATGCTGTAACACTCAGATATGTATGCAAAAGCAACCCTTTCTGCAGGATCAGTTATTTAGTAATCAGAGGGAACCTACAGTTTGGAGAAGTTCCCAGCCCCTTAGTGATGTTTATTGGAGTAAACCGAAACATGTAGATTTCTGCTTTACATTAAATGCTGGACTGAAGTCTCGTTAGTGATCCCTGTCTTATTTTTTTGTTTTAATTATGCTAATTTGAGTTTTCCTGGGCAGTTGTGTATGATTCAGTGAGTACTACCTTTTGCAAGAATGTCATTTTTTTATCAGAATAATAACAGTAGACATCCCTGCTTAAAAAAAAAAAAATAAAGTCACTTTTCCTAATAATCCATGACATATGAACTCTAACAATATTAATGGGCTGGGCAACACCCTGACATCTACTATAGGCAAAAGATAAATTCAGAGTGATAAAAAGGCACCTATCATCTACAAATTAACAAAAAAGATCAAAGCAAAATTTGTTCCATTAAGTGCTATAATGGTATGTTACAATGTGCCACTTCTGTTAGCCAAGGAATCAGCACTGGTAGGGCCTAACGTCAATATATCTATTTCAATATTTATTATAAAAGTTTCTGACTTTACAAAACATCATTTATAAAGAGCTGGCTGCAAAGTAATAATGTACAGTGCAGCATTAAAAAAACAGACAAAAAATCATCTGTGGGGGGCCTTTCAAAGCTGGGGCCTAAGGCAGCTGCCTTTACAGCCTAATGGACGAGCCATCCCTGTAAGGAATCCACAATAAAATGTCACTCGTTCTTGGCCTAGCATAGCTAATGCTATAAAGTGCTACATTAATAAGCTCTGCTACTGTATTTCTAGGGGGAGAAAGAAAGCATTGCTTTTGCTAAAACAGGCACTTAAACCGTACCACTGAACAACCTTTCACTTTGTTCATTAGATATGATTGTCAGTAGTTTTTAACTTTAGACACAAAGGGCATGGCTGTAAAGTTTAAATTTACAAGTGAAATCTACGTAACAAAAATGCAAATGCAGTTGACACTGCTAGTATATATGACTGGAATGCAATATTATGTCATTTTTTTTATAGTATATAACCTATTCAGCTCATACCTCTTTTTTGGGTATAATCTGGTTTTCCTAGGTCCCTGTCCCCAGGAAAGTCTTGCTGTCCTCCCCCCTGGTGCGGTATTTAATGCTAGGCTTTCCACAGGTGCCCAGCCAATCATAATAAAATAAACCAAAATCAGGGATCAGGTGGTGACATCACTGCCACTGAAACTCGTGATTAAGAAAACAAATACAAAAAAAATGTACCTATTGCTGTGTTTCATTTACCACGTGCTTCCTGGTTTCTATTTTTTTTCAGGCTTTGCCATTATATTTCACTCACTGCTTTAAAAAAAGCAGCAAACTGAACACACAAATAGTTCTACTATCCCACTGAATACTTAATTTTGTCCTGAAATACATATTATATTGTTTATACCATAAAATGATACTACTGTTTAGTAAACTATTTGAGCACCAAAAAAAAATTACTTTAGTTCTGAAAATGTTAAAGAACTTTGTTGTGCTTGCATAGGGGATATTTATTTTTCCTTCCTTTCAATAAAACAGCTGCCCTATCTTACTTTGTGACTGAGATACTGAGTTTCTTTATAACAAATGGGAAACAGCCCCAAAATATCTGATGTAACAAATAAAACATTGATTTAATTAGTGCAGCATGGTTAGGTTAGTAGCTATTTTTGAATAAAAATTATGTCACAAAAATACACTACAGAGCAGCGTAATGTAAAATGTGGAGAAGAGGATATATATACATGAATGAGCCAATTCATTAAAATGCTATTCAGTAACACTTTGAATTTGTTACATAAATGAATACTTGATTGTGTCGAAAGAATATGTTTGCTGCGGTAACTGCAAATAAACTTTGCCACAAACCTTACAAAATGGTGGTCCAAACTGATAGATTTAGGGTGAAATTTCTTAAAGTCAAAAGCATTATGATATTGAACTTTTACATCGATATTATGGATTTTCCATAGAAATAAACAGACTGAAAAGTTTCGATTGAATTTTTGATATCGGTAAAAATGTATCAATATCATGATATTGGTACTTTAGATCTTATTAAATTTCGTCCTTAGACAGAACTGCTTCATTTAAATGCAAGAAATTTGGTTATACATTGACTGACATCTTGTAGGACAACAGGAATGATGAAAATGATGGCATCCGTGGGGTCTACTTGCAATTGCTTTTATCTGCAACTGCATGTGAGTGGAACTATTTTCAAAAACAGATTTTATATTTTAGGCAATCAATCTCAATAATAATCCCAATAAGACTGTATATTGCTTTGATTAAATGACTGATCAACACACTGGAACACAACACAGCTTCCACCCAATTCAATGAAACTCAGAGTAGTTAATCATTTTATTGATCATTGCAGGGAACTATGGATAGTTGCCTCCTGTTTAGAGAGTTGTTATGTATGATTTCCAGACAATTTGTTTAAGAACAGATAATTTGAAGCTTCATTATTGAACAAGTTGATTTGTGTGTGACCATCTTAAATGGGAACTATAGTCAGATTACATCTTTACATATGCAGTATGGCACCTGAGTGAGAAGTGTTTCTC